>PVKB01000415.1:0-285223 GCA_004027205.1 Ctenodactylus gundi | reverse complement strand
CTGTTTTTTTTTCCACTATAAAAATTTATGAAAGGATTCATTTTTGAGTTTTTGGAAACTTGATTTAGCAAGGTAAGAGATGACTAAAAAGTTATAATTTTGATGTGATACACATGTGCAAAAAATATTCAGGTTCAATGCAAACAACATGCATCATATATATATATATCTGTCAATAAAATGGGGAAAAAAGGATGACTAAAAAAATCCTTTAAAATATGAAAAATTTTAACCTACCAAGCAGAACCTCAATTGCATAGATCCTCTTCTAAATCAGAAAAGTTGATTCCCAAACTACTCTCTTACCTCATGACCCTACAACCCTGGGACCTACACCTCACTCCTCTGGAAGCCCATGGGTGATATCCTGACAGGCTAAATACAGACTCTACATCAAAGCAGAGCCTGGGATACGTAATGTGACCATACAATTCAGTGTCCAATCAGACACTTTTTGGTTTTTGATGTGACACTGAGGATCAAACTGAATGCTTCACACATGCGAGGCAAATGCTCTGCCAGAGCTACACCTCCAGCCCCACCAGAACACTTTTAAAGAAAGGGTGTTGTTAATACTTCAGAATTAAAGGTATAAAATGAGACACGGGCATGATGGCGTACACCTATAGTTCTGGCTATTCTAGAGGCTGAGGAAGGACTGTGTGAGCCCAGGCATTCCCGGTCAGACTGGGCAGTATGGCCTCTCCACTGAAAAAACATATGGCCATCTCATTGAGGAGGCAGTATGGGAAAATATATTTCCCAATATTCCCTGCCCCTTAAAAAATAAGCAGCTGAGCCTGGTGGTACTCTGGGAGACTAAAGCAGAACTGTAAATTCAAGAGCCCCGTTCAGGCAATTTAGTGAAACCTAGTCTCAAAACTAACAAGTGGACTGAGGATGTAAGTCACTGTGAAGGCCCTGGACTCAGTCTCTGGTACCACGAGGGTGGGGGGCGGAGTCTAAAAGCCTGACTGGTGCAAAGCTCCCTGGGGCCTGGTATTGGCACCATTTCCAAGACAAGTGGTCTTAGGCTGGGTTCTAACACAAACGACTCCCTGTCTGTGGGACTCTTAACCAGACAAGGAGTACAACAGATGAGGTGAAATTGCAATGGCTGTGAAGTCTGGTTTGGAGCCCTCTCCCTGCCATTCCACCATGGTGTGCTAAACCTGTGTGCTGGGCCACTGTTGTTCCTCCTGGGTCTGCCTCAGCTGCACCACAGCTGCTCGTCTTTCAAGGGATTCTGCTCCAGGTGCTGTTCTCATTCAACTTCACCAACTTGTGCAGCTCCATGCTGGCCGGGCATCCTCCACAGAGGAATATCTGGTTTCCCAGCCTGGATATCCTGGTCCAGCACCTGCTTGGTGAGGGTCTTCGGAGACATGGTGCTGTTTTGCAGATAGCTGGCCTTCCAGTTGAGAGGAGGATCCAGGAAGTGTCTCAGGTGAGCGACTTACGGAACAAGTACTGTAGGGCCTTGAAGTCTTGTGGGTAGGGTGCCGTACCACTGTCTTCCCACGTCTGCAGTATCTGGCTCTGAGCAGTCTGGAGGGAGGCAGTGTTTGCCACATGCTTCTCGCAAATGCCACTACTGCACCTGGTCTGGTAGTCCACAGTGGGACAGGGGAGTGGACTCACCGTAAAGCACTTCTCCACTGTAGCTGACAATGCTACATTGAGCCAAGGAACTAATGTGCCCCTTGGGTCCTGTAGCCACTGTCTCACAGCCAACTGCCACCATCTTCCCTGGCTTCCAGGACACTCCGGAGCACTCACTGTCTGGGGGAGCTTGTAGAGATTTCTGTGTGTTACTGTTCTGAAGATGGTTCTTCTGAGGGGTTTTCTTCAGAGAATGGGCTGGGTGGCTCTTAATCTTTGGAAGGACACTCTGAGACTCCCCCAGGAAATCTGCTTTAGCTACCACAGAATCAGTCTTCTTTGACGGAGCAGGGGTCAGCCAAGACACTGTAGCTTTCTCATCCCGGGACTGCTCTGACCCACTGCTGGAGGCAGCTGTCTTTTTACGGAGTGGGATCTTCCATGTGCCACCCCCTCTCCACGTTTCCCCTTTCTTTGGAGGTTCTGAGTGCAGCTTGGATGTCTTATTAGGGCACTGGTTCTTTTTATTCAGAAAGCCTCTCAGTTCTAAAAACTGCCACCTCCTGACAAAATTTCGATGCTTGGCATTTCCTTCTAATGACTTTTTGGGAGGACCTTCTGCAAAATCCAGATTTAGGAGTAAGGCAGGCATAAGGACAGTGAGAAGAGTGGCTCACAGAGGAGATGAAGATAGAAAACTCATTCTCATCTCCCCTTTTGTGGCAAAGTGGAGACTTTCATTGTCTACTTACCCTGATTTCAAGAGTCCTGTAAAAGGGAAGTTTTCTGTGGCTTGGGCACACGCAGACATTTCAGGTATCAGAAGTACTTGACCCGCTGGGGCTGAAAGGGAAGAGGGGAGACATGAGGAGCTGAGAATGGGCCCTGGCTGACAGCAGGCAGAAAACTGACTTCATAGTTCTCAGAGTGCAGGGGTCTTCCAGTACTCACAAGAAGCCATGCAGAGTGCTTGGTGATTGTGAACAGTTGCAGGTGCGGAAGCAGCCCCTCTGTCCTTGCATCCTCGGCCCCAAGCCTGGCTGCTGGGGCCAGCTGGCTGTGCTTTCTGCTTTCTCTTCACCCATGGATCTTGACCTGGAACATGCTGCTGATGTGTAGAATCTCTTCAGAAATCTGCTGTCACCTCCAAAGAAGCGTGATGAGGCCCAGACTTCCCACACCAGTACAGTGGCTTTGTTCCCATAACCCTGCCCTGCCCTGACTGTGGCCTGTGCCTGTGATTTAGGCATGGCTGTTTTAGTTTGGATCTGGAGCATTTCTCCAAATAGACTTCTACCATGTGCTTCTATTGTTGCTGGCTGCCCCTGACTGTGGACTGTGCAACTGTGAGACCTTCTGAAACTGTGAGCTAACATAAATGTTTCCCCACTTAAGTTGTAGTTGTTGGGTATTCTGTCCCAGCAATGAATAAGTAAATAACTAAGACTTGGGGCCTAGTTAGGGACCCCAACATCTCCTCTGCATTTCAAAGCTAGAATTTACAGGTGAGGGTTTAGCTCAGTGATACAGAGCTTGCCTGACATCTCCAACACCTCATGCACACAGTCCACACATAGACACACGCAGTCCATCACTCTTAGCTCCCTCCCACAGTCCAGCAATGGGAATTGAACCCAGGTACTTCACACTGAGCTACACTCCAGCCCCTTTTTTGTTGTTATTGTTCTTGTATAGCATCATCAAAGACTCAGCAACCTAAAACCTCACTGGTTCACTAGCTCATAGTAGGCCAGAGACCTCACACAGTGTGACTGTGTTCTCTGCTAGTATCTGCTCTGTTTTAAATATACGTTGGAAATTTAATCTCCAGGTTCATATGTTAGTATTACTTGGAAGTGAGATCTTGGGATGGAAGTGCTTTACGGTGAGTCCATCCTGCCCCCCACAATGGCATGAAAGGCCTTGTAAGAAGAAAAGGTAAGACCAAGGCTAGCAAATTTGCTCTGCTTCACCACATAATGCCTGTTGCCATGTTCAGATGCTGGAACTGGGTCTTAGACTACTCAGTCTCCAGAAATATGAGCCAAATAAACCTCTTTTCTTTATGAACTACCAACTTTTCAGTATTTTGTTAAAATAACAGGAAACAGACTAAGATAGTGTCCTACAGGGCTGAATCAGAGTATCAACTGAGTGGTGTCCTCACTTGGAGGCCCTAAGGAAAGGATTTGCTTTTGTGTTCATTCAGGCTGTTGATAGGTTCCTTACAGTTGTAAGACCCAGGTCCACCCTTCCTTTCTAGCTGTTCACAAGTGGGCTGGCTCAGCACCTGGAGGTTGCACCCAGGTCCTACCCACATGGCCCCTCCATCTTCAGTCCAGAACTTTACACTCATACTTCTAATCTTTGACTTCCTCTTCTGCCTCTCACTCAGATACTTTGCTTTTAAACCCCTTGTGTGGTTAGGTCAGCCTTACCAACGTCACTCACTTCACTACGTTAGTGTCAGTTTATTGCATGTGTAAGATCCTGTTGGTGTTATAATGGCATTATCATGGGTGTAAAACTGTGCTTTAAAATCCCTTATGTGATTTGGTCAGCCTCATCAGCGTCACTTCACTACTTTAGTGTTGGTTTATTGCATGTGTAAAAAAAATGCTGTTGGTGTTATAATGGTGTTGTCATGGGAGTAAAACCAGGGTGTGGAGATCATTTCAGCATTCTGCCCACCGTATAGACTATACTTTAGAACCACCCAGGGAGCTTAAAAAAAAAAAAAAAAAAACCTTGAATCTCAAGAATCAAGGTCTCATGAGGAAAGGTTCAGGAATCGGTATTTAAACAAACAAACAAAAAAAATGCAGATGTGGCTTGAGCATCGTTTTCTCCATGTCCCCCAAATTCTTATGTTGAAATCCAATCTCTAATGTTAGGAGGTGGTTCAGTTTCCAGGTGGGATCAGTGTCCTTATAAAAGAGAACCCCATGAGCTGCCTTACCCCTCACACCATGTAAAGGCATGGTCAGAATGTGTCGCGTATGAACCAGGCAATGATCCCTTCCCAGTCACCCATCTGCCTTGATCTTGGAGTTCCAGCCTCCATAACTGTGATCAGTTACTTTCTGTTGTCTATAAGCCACTCAGTCTGTGGTATTTTGTTGTAGCAGTCAGAAGGGGCTAAGATAGGTATTCTGGTGATTGTCCAGTGTGAAAAGAGAGAAGACCATCCCTGTTTATCATCTACAATAACATCTGAGCCTGTGGAACTTTGGAATTCTCTGTATTACCTTATAATACCAGTAACTCCACGTTCAACTTTCTCTTGCTGTAAATTACTACAAATGTAGCAGCTTAATAATGCTAGCTCTCAAGTAGCTCAGAAGTTCCTTTGAGCTCAGTTTGGTTCTCTGCTTAAATTGACCTTTGACCAGTGGCCAGGGCATGACAAGGGCCTAGGAATGCAGCCAGTGTCACTCATGGAGGTATGGTGTTGTCTCATCATGCTTCTTGAGAAATGGATGACAGAGGACTTAGAAAAGATGTAGAATGAGCCCCAACCATTCATCAGAGAGCTTTCCTGGTCAAGGTCCCTTGGTGACAGGAAGATAGAGGCAAAGCGGACTGGCTAGCCTCAGCCTACCTGAGGTCAGCGCTGCACCTGCAGTTGTCAATGCAAAATTGCAGAGCACTCCTTTCAGCATTTTGTGGGTGTTGGTAAGACCTCCGCCCTGATGTGTTGGTGCCAGCCTGTCCCAAGCAGCCCAGAGACGCCATGGAAGGTGAGTTATTCCATAGTTGGATTTACTAGACTCACTCCTTATTTTAAGCATTCCACAAAGTCAAGTCTCAAGATTCTGAAGTTTTCTAGCAAAAAACCCTACCTACTGGGATATCGATAATGGATTTTTTATCTTTAGCCTCTTGACTTAATTTACCACCTTAGTGAATATTCATTTCTGCATAGGAATAAATAAATGTCACTTCCCAGAAAAAAATCTGTTTGATAAGCTTTATTGCTGCATCATTAAGGGCTTTATTCATGAGAACATTTTTTTTTTTTTTTGAGACAGGCCCAGGCTGGTCCTGAACTCACTGGTGTAGCCCAGGCTGTCCTTCAACTCAGGATAATGTGCCTGTCTCAGCCTCCTGGGTGATGGGATTATAGGCATGTGCCACCATGTCCACCTTTATGGTGCTGGGGAATCGAACTCAGGGCCTTGCACTTGTAAGGCAAGTGCTTTAATTGCTGTGCCATTCCTGTAGCCCCTCATGGTAAATTCTTGAATGGCTTAGGAAGCAACTTACACCTCAGGAAATGATGAGTGGATTAAAGCTCAGATAAGAGTTTGCCACCTGACCTAGGTTTTCTAAGGTGCCTCTACTGGTGTATGAATATATTCTCTAACCACCTCTGCCATATCTTTAGTAAGATAATTTAATCAAGTTAATTTAGTAGGAAAATGTCCCTATTAATAAGATTGTTTCCTCCTAAAGCGTATCATTGGACATCACTGTAATTCATGTTTTGTCTTTTCATCTTAACTGAGTGGAATCAAAGTTCAAGGTATTTGCAACTGTTTTTCAAAAGCACTGAGTCCAGAGACATGAGACACAGCACATTAATGGGAGTCTGGTTAAGGCTGTGGGATCAGCTAGAGGGCAACACTTTGGTAGAGCCCTTGCCTAGCATGTGCAAGGCTTTCAGTTTCTTCCCCAAAACCAGGAGGCAAAAAATCTGATGTCACCATTGAGGTAAATCCCCCTTCCCCACTGGAGCATGGTCCATGGACTCTTATGCAGCTAAGAATAAACTGGACTGAGTTAGAACATAATACAAACAACAGTTTATTGAACCAAGCAAAAGAGAAAGGAAAACTTCTTGGGGAAGAAGCCAAGAGGAAACCCAAGCTGGTCTCCCTTAGAGAAAGAAAAGAAAAAGAAGTAAAAAGCTCCTGGTTGAGAAGCTAGGATGAGGCCCAAACAGGAATCTGCATGGGTCTGAGGGCCCCCTATGTAGACCTAGAACAAAGGCGGGGTGGGAGTTAGGAGATGGCTCTCAATGATTGGCTGGTGCTATGAGATGGTTTTCAATAGCTTGTTCCTTCAAGTGCTGGAAATGGAAAAAGGCCAGGACTTCCTCAAGATGAAAGAAGTATATCTACTTTACCTCTTTACTGACTTCAGGAAGATGAAACATATTAACCACTCAGTCTGGGAAAAGTGAAAATCAGCCTCTGGAGGGTTTCATCATGTACCCTATTCTCTAATTCCCCCCCCCCCCCAACTTCCTTTCTATCAGTGCTGTCAGTGTAGACATATTGCTTCCAATGAGGTAAATGATCTCAGTAGGTTCTCTTGAGAGGTTTCATACAGAGTAGTTTCTAGAGGAAGGATTATAAGGTTGCCTCCAACTCTGACTGACCTACAACAATTAGATGA
This sequence comes from Ctenodactylus gundi, assembly GCA_004027205.1. NCBI lineage: Eukaryota > Metazoa > Chordata > Mammalia > Rodentia > Ctenodactylidae > Ctenodactylus > Ctenodactylus gundi. The sequence continues at coordinate 278,221 of PVKB01000415.1, read as the reverse complement.
GCAGTGATCATCAAGGTGGTAATGGGGAGAGAAGGAATCACTGAACTTTCTTCATACTCTTAATATATATTATCCCTCTGTATCCAGGAAATTGGTGTCAAGATTTCCTCCAAAGATATCAAAATCCATAGACACTCAAGTTCTTTATATAAGATTGTGTCACATTCACATGTAACCTACCCACATCCTTCTCTATACTTTAAAGCTTTGCTGCATTACTTATACTACCTATTACAGTGTAAACATTATTGTCTTAGTTACTTTCTCATTGCTGTGACTCAGTACCCACTGCCCTTGACCTGCGCCTCCTGGAAGTTTAGACCTACAGCTGATCTTAGCATCTTAAAAGATTTTCAGTGTATGGTTGGCATTCTGTACCCATAGGTTCTACAACTGGGGATTCAACCAACCTCAGATTGAAAGTATTACAAAGAAATCACATTGTGCTGAACATGCCTTTTTGTCATTACTTCCTAAACTATATAGTTGACAGAGGTGCCTATAAAGATAACTGTTGAAGTTACTGATTTTAATAAGCAAACAAGCATTTTAATTCACATAGAGTTTACTATGTTACGAGCTCAGGAATCTAGAGCCATCGGGCCTTTCCGAGGCTCACTACACAGAATGTGTTCAAAGCTCTGTCTGGGAAGGCAAGGCTACCATTTCCCTTCTCTGAAGACAGATAAAAATACAGGAAGGTAAATGTACAGTGTACAAAACTTGCAGTAACATTTTCAGTTGGGACACAGCAAAGACCAAGTTACCATTTCTCTTTTGAGGGTGAATACCTACCCAAGCCTTGAGCCCTACGTCCACCTGAGATAATCAGATAGGATGCAAATGTTCAATTCTCCGGCCTCCTCTTAATGCACTCTGGTGTCCTGCCTGCTGTTACCCCCAGCTACACTTACCTTCCATCTGTGCCTCAACACTTCTACCTCCTTTCTGCCCAAGTCCCATTGTACTGCTCGCACCTGGACCTGGGATTACCTTCTACCCCATCTCCACAAGGCTGGCTCTTCTTAATGATCCTGGCCAGAGTGTAAATGTCACGTCCTTAGGCAGGCCTTCCCAGTTCAGAGTGCCCCACAGTATTTTTTATTTATGTTTACTATATTGCTACTGTAAATAAATAAATGTTCTAGTAGAATGTCTGATAAGCATTATATATATAAATAAAATCATAACCGTTAATAGAGAGTAACATGAAGCTTCCCATCAATTTTGACATTTTTCCTCCATTTTATTGATATGTGTATGTCTTTGTTACTTTCTCCTCATTATAACTCAATACCCAACATCCACAAGTTAGGGAGGAAAGATTTATTTTAGCTTACAATTTTAGAAGGTCACAGTCCATTCACAGGTGGGCGGCTGGAAAATGATGGAAACACATGGCAGGGCTGGAGCAGGGGCAGGGCTAGAGCCAGAGCTCCTCACCGCAGGGTGGTACAGAGAGAGACAGGAGGAAGGGTGAAACCAGCACACACCCCTCCAGGTAAAGCCCATGTCCCTTTTAGCCAGGCCCCACCTCCCTAGGAACATGAGGCTTTTGGGGGATACTCCAAATCTAAACCACTACAGTATATATGCAATACACAATGTTCACACTGATCTTAAGTATTTTGTGCACATATATATCACATCAAAATTAGAAACCCTTCTCTCCTCTCTGCCTTGTTGACCCTTCTATACCTTTCCCCTCCCCACAAGTTCCCACCATCCTCCCATTTAGTTCTATGAAATGACTGTATTCTGGGTTCCCCACACTATTGCTTGAGCTTACCTAATCTCTGCAGAGCTCTCAGACCTGTTCCCTGCTCTTCCAACTACATAAGACTTTAGGGGGATATTCCAGATTCAAACTACAATAATTATGTGAGTAGGGTTTTTTTTCTTCGAAGGAGGCAGGGCATAGGAAGAGTATTATATCCAGGAAAGTTTAGGACAAAAATTTGCAGAAATTTGACCTTCAAGACTGAGCACAAACTCCGAGGGTTGGAGAGCTCAGTTTATCATGCTGGCAGGCTTAGAGGAGTTCTCTCTCAAAAATCTGAACCCAGAACAACAGAGGGCTCCCTTATGTACAGTTTTGGCTTTTTTGTCCCCTGTCTGTGGTAACTATCTATAGGCAATCCTCTTTCAGGTGCCCTTCCAACTAGTGGGAAATTTTAGCCCCTTGTTCTTGGTAAATTTTTATTCTTTTGTTTCTTCCTACCAACGCAGGGTTCTATTCCTCTTGAAAGGGAAATTTTGCTACCAATAGATCAAAATGTAAAAGCAAGCAGTCCCCTGGTTAAATCAGTCTCTGTAATAAGCAAATGCTTAAGAACTGTATCTTGTAACTCTGAATTGATCTCTTGTAAACAAAAGTTAACGTGTGCCTCTGCTTCTCACTCATGGTTTTCTCAGTGGCGATCAGCATGACTTTGTCAGTAACAAAACAAAGCACACAGGCATACTCTGGTACTACCTTGTAACTTTACACTGTAACTTTGAGTGTCACTACCCAGAAACTTTAAAGTAGCCAATCACTGCTACCTGTTTCTAGGCATTTATGTTAAAGAAATAATCAGAGGTGCCTGTAAAGATGTAATTACAAGCAAGATCATTATAGTTTTATTTATAATTTTAAAAGAACTATAAATGATATAAATGTCTAACTATACAGTCTCTGAGGCCCTGGATTCAGTCCCTAGAAATGGAGGAGGGGCAGATTCTAAGACAGCTTTATACTGTTTCACTTTGAAAAAAATCTATATAAATGTTAGTGGTCTTCACAGTGGGTAGATACTTAAAGTTTACTCATGGTTTCCTGTCTTTTAAAAATATTTTCTACAATGATAATGCATTGTTTTTACTAGGAAAAAAATTGTTTTTATAGGTGCTTATTTCTCTGTGTGTGTATGCATGAGAGTGAGTGAGTGAGTGAGTGAGTGTGTGTGTGTGTGTGTGTGTGTGTGCTCGCGCGCGTGTGTGTGCGCTGCGCGCTGAAATTGATCCCAGTGACTCATGGGTACTATACACACGCTACCACTGAGCTACACCTCTGGCCCCCTTTTTCTCTTCAGTAACACCGAAAATTGAACTCAGGGCTTCTCTGAGCTATTCTCTCAGCCCCAAAACTGTATCTTTTTAAAAGAAGCCAGGCACAGGGCTCCCAGCATATTCCAGTGGTTAGGGCATTTGCCTAGCATGCAGAAAGCCCTAGGTTCAGTTCCCCAGCAGTACATATACAGTAGCTGAGTGTGGTGTCACCTGTCTATAACTCCGGCTTTCAGAAAGATGAAACGAGACTGAGGAGAGTTCATAGACAGCCTGGACTACACAGTGAATTCAGGACTGGTGTAGACTTCAGAACGAGACCATGTCTTAAAAAATCAATAAAAGAAGCCAGACAGTAAAGACTATATTTTATATGATTTCACTTATATGAAATGTCCAGATAGGCAGATCTATAGACAGAAAGTAAATTAGTGGTTACAGAGGGTGGAAGACAGGGAGAATAGAGAAAGCCTGTATGTGGGGGCAGGGCTTGTTTTGCTGTGGTGAAAATGTTCAAGAAGAGTTTAGTGTTGGTGGTTGTACAACTTCATTAATATACTAAAAACTATTGGTCAGATAATACATTTTAAAGGGTAAATTTTATGATATATGACTTATAGATCAATAAAGCTATTATGTATTTTAAGAATAATAAATGCAATTAGAAGACCATAATTAAGGAGCTGGGAGATTGTGGGTGAGGGGAAGCAGGGCTGAGATAGGACCTGCCATTTCAGCTATATCTTAAGCTAAAACTTTGAAAAATTACTTGTGTTACTTCATACATTAAAAAATAATTGAATTCCAGCACCGTAGGAGGTTTTGGCAGGAGGATCCTAACTTGGAGCCACGCCTGGGCAACGTAGCAATTTAAGACCTTGTCTCAGAAATAAAAAGTGGGTTGATGTTGCATGAAACCGTTTATGGGTAGACATGAATAAACACCTGTCATTCACCCCAGAAGGGACATAGGCAGTAGACCCAATTAGTGATTATACCAGAGTTCACCTTGGATACCCAGTGAATTACTTCCAATAGTGGGGGTGAGGGATCATATGCAGGAGCACAGGTGCCTCGAGGGCCTTGTGTCACCAAAATGACCACCCAGTGTGGTGGTAACCCCTGGAGCTGTGTCCCAGAGCTTGCTGCACAGCTCGCTGCATGGCTTAGGGTGGTGGTTGTTTTTTGAGACACATCTCTTGAATGCTATAATTCAAAGAAAATGTAATTTCTTGATTTACTTACTGTTGTTAGAGAAGTCCTTTTCCAAACTTCATTATATAGATTCCTAGTGGAAAACTGATGTCATTATGGATTTTATTGCTATATATATTGAGTACATTGGGTACTTTACATACAGCCCAAGACAATTTCTCTTCACTCACTGTGGCCCTCGTAAGCCAAAAGATTTGAAACTTTTAGAATTTAGGTCTGAAATGTCCCCAAAAGCCTCATGTATTTGGATATTGTGGATCACCTATGAATACCATGTGTTGTTTTGACATGGGGCCTGATTAGAAGGGGCAGAACACTGGGGCTTGACCCAGAAGGAGCAAGGTCCCAGAAGGGTAGCTCTGCCCTTCTTTGCTCACTTGGCTTCCTGTGCCATGCTGTGAACAGCATTCCTCCAGCTATGTCTCTGCCATATTTTTTTTTTTTTTTTTACCATAGCCAGCTGCCCATGTATGGACTGTGAACTCCTGAAACTGTAAACTAAAACAAATCTTTTCTCCTTTAAATTGTGGATATCAGGTGTTCTGTCCCAGCAAGAAGAAAGTAGCTAAGACAGATGCTCATAAAGATCTTTGAAACAGCCATGATAGCCAGAGGCAGGCCCATCAGCCTCTTCCCAGAGAAGCTGGAAATCAGATTGATAGATTATCCTCCGCTATCACATAAAAGCAGATGTTGTTTGCAGCCATGTCTTTTCCGCTGCACAGAAGAGTGACCACAGCAAGCTCAAGATGGCTGTCCTTAGAAAGGCTGCTTGCAGGGTTGTCTGGAAACATGAATTTCAGAAGAATTGGTGTTACCCTTTAAAAAAATTACTTCCTTTAAAAATTACAAATACAATTATAAGAGCTTAAGTCCAGGTCTGAGAAATGCTGGGTGTTATAGGTAGGAGTGGATGGGAACTGCTACTAACCTGCAGCTTAAACATGTACTCATTTAAGAAGTACATATGTTACATTGTATATCAAAAATAATTGAAATGAAGCAATGAAGGAAGACTGATAGAGGTATTCTAATTTTGAGGGGGAGGTGAGAATCACGAGTATCCTTTGTTTGTGACTCATAACCCAAATGTATTCTTTATATTGAATGTTATATTATCTCATATAAGTTTGGGATAGAAAATCAGAGAGAAAAGGCCATGACAGAATATTACATTCGGTAATACAACCATGTCTTTTCTGAAAAAATAAAAAAACAGTTTAATGCAAAAAAACAGTAGCAAAGCAAGTATGCTCTTCTGGTGGGTGCAGTAAAGGAGAAAATGACATTTCTTTTAATTTTTCATTACTAATGAAAGTGGAGCACCTTTCATCAGTTTGTTAATCCTTCATATATTTCTTCTGTGGGTTAATAGTTCAGTTGTTTGCATATTTTTCTATTTGTATGGTCATTTTTCCCTTCAAAATTTGTAACAGTTCTTTTTGGTCTGGTTTTAGTTTCGTTTCGTTTAGTTTTGTTTTGTTTTTAAGAGACAGAACCGCACTGAATTGCCCAGGCTGGCCTGGAGTTCTTGAGCTCCAGTTATCCTCCTGTGTAAACTTCTTGAGTGACTGGTAAAACAAAGTTAGTTAGCATCTCTAAAAGGAAAACCTGAAATCCAAAATCTGGAGCTTTTTGAGTATCATCCCAGCATTCAAAAAGTATTCAATTTCCTATTTTTAGGTTAGAGAAGCACAACCCATATCAATATCCAGCCCCACACTCTGTGAAATATAGCAGGAGTCAGGAATTTCATCATTTCCACATAGAAGAAACCTGTCCTGAAACTTCTGGCTTGGGGCCCAGGCATTGTTATCTCTTTACCGTCTCCTTTTTTGATACTCTGTATCTCACAGCCTGTTCTTCCTTCTCATCTACCTTTTTATCCAGTATCTTCCTTAGAATTGGTTTGAGGAAGGTAAAATTTTATAGTCTTGCTTTTTTTCCCCCACCCCAATACTGAAGATTGAACCCAGAGCCTTCAAACTGAGCTGTTTTCCCAGTCTCATTATTGTTTATTTGAGACAGGGTTCCATTAAGTTGACTAAGCTGGATTCACACATGTGATTCGCTTGCCTCAGCCTGACAGGGTGATCAGACACAACAGGAAGGCTTGTGCTCTGCAGATCAAGTGGTCTGCTGGCACCAGGCAACGTCATGTCTCCCAGTGTCCCAGGATTTGGTCCCGCTCCAAGGGAGGTGGAAAAACACCATCTCCACTTCCCCATCAGTGCATCAGAAATGCTGTAAGGTGGACAGAGAAGTGGGACACCAAGGTTTAAGCAGGAAGCAGCTTTTATTAGTGCTGGCAGTGGCCCAAAGAATTAATATCCCAAATCTGAGCCCAGAATACAGGAAGGCTTTTTCTTATATACAGTTTTGACAGTTTTCTCTCCCCTATATGATAATAGATCATTATGATTGGCAGTAGCCAGCAGTGACACTAAGCTTACAGTCTAAAGGTACAAGATGGTGCTTGAAGCAATGCTAGAGTGTGCATGTGTGCTTTGTGTTTTGCTACTGAGGAAGTCATTCTGTTTGTCTCCACTGATAAGGCCAGGGTGCCTCATTGTTTTTGTTCTGGTAGGAGTAACCCCAGGCTCCTATCACATTGGGATTACAGTTGTGTGCCCCAATACCCAGTTTAGACCTTGCATCCTTATTGTATCTGATACTTGATAGTTTCACTGGGTATAAAATTTTAGATCAGAAATTATTTCCCTTCATAATTTTGTCTACATCGCTGCATTATATTCTAATTCTAAGGTGTACACATTTTTTTTCCTTTTAGAGTTTATTTGTGTTTATTCAGTAGAGTTTTACCTCATTTTTCTAAATGAGTGGTATTTGCTTCAACATCAGTTACTTAACAGTATATTTTAACAACTTGATTACCCAGGTATAAATGGGAATTTGTGTGTCTGGACTCTGTTCTCTTCTACTGACCTGTTAGTCTAGTTCTCTGCCACCAGTTGCAACTCTGCAGAAAAATGAGAAAGTGACAGTTAGGGCCCTCATATGCTACCCTAGCAAGGCCTCCACAAATGTCAGTGCCCTCGTTATTTCTATTACTGTGATGACTCTTAGGCTTGATGTATTTTATTGTTTGGTCATGCTAACTAATTTTTCTGTAGCTTTATAGGTGAACTATTATAAATAATAATAATTTTATTTATTCTTTCCAATACTTATATCCCTTATACTTTTCTTACTTTATTGCCTTCCTGAAAAGCCAGAAAAATGTTGCATAATACTATTGGTCAAAGTATCTTGCCTTGCTTTCCACTGGTAATATCTTACCTCTAAATAAGATTTTTTTTCTGCTACTCTTGTCTACTAAAGAAATCCTACTTCCCTTTTGAGCAAACAAGGAGTTTTTACTTAACCCATGAATAGAAAAATTTGCATCAAATTTCTTTTTGTCATCTACTGAGTTGTCCATATGATTTTTTCTCTTTTAACCCATTTATATAATTAACAACATACATAGATTTTCTAGCAGGGAAACATCCTCATATTTCTAGGAACAAAACTTCAGTCTGATCATAGATTACTGCTACTAAGAGGAAATCTCCACTTGATTGTGGCTGTTCTTTAGTATGAATCATACTATGTTTTATAATCCATTAGTAATAAAAGGACACATAGTTTCTCATTACTTGGTTTAGGTATGAACGCAGTTTTGTGTGTTATAATAAGGCCTGGCTTTTTGTAATTATGCTGACAAGGACTAAAATCTTATATGTAAATAAATAGTCAAACAGGTAGTAGGGGCCAGGATTGGAGGCACAGGCCTGGTACGCCTAGCACTCTGGGAGGCTAAAGCAGGAAGATCAACATATTACCCCAGCTAGGAGAGTTTCGCCTTAGTGATATCCTGTCTCAATTTTTAAAAATTAAAAAAGGTTAGAGATAGAGCTCAGTGCAAAGGCTCAACTTCCAGAACTACGAGAAAAGGAAATTATAAATAAGTAAAAATGCAATAGATATTTTACTGCCTTTTGTGGATTACTGACAGACGTAAATAATAACCGAAGGAAATGTTTTCTGCTGTGTTTCAAGACTCTCATGCACCAAATTGACCAGTGAAAACCCATTTTAAAAACTTGATGTTGGGTAGCAGTTGCAAAAGCTGTCATTTCTAAGTTCCGGTCAGTTTCTGTGTTCTCTAACTGTGAATACTTTAATTTTTCTTGGGACCCAGTGTTCTATTCATCCATTAAAAGGCCTTTGAAAGGATCTTTTAGTTTTTCAGATATAAAGCTCTCTTCCCTTACCACCGCTGTACCCCCAGCCTGTTATGATCATGTCCCAAAACCCCTGAGCTTCACTCATACAGGAGTGTATACCTTCACTTTGTGGTCTGTTATCTGTTGAATTCTGAGTGAGTGTGTCAGGGTCTCCTACTCCAAGACTTCTGTCAAAATCTTTGATTTCTAAGAGTTTTTGTTTTAGATATTTTCATCCAATACTTAAAGATTCCAAGCTTTTATATCTTCTTGGTAAGTTTTGTCTTTTATTTCAGTTAGTCTTTTTGAGCTTGGAATTTACATTTTACAGTCTGAACATTAACTTCTTTATATTTAGCTTTTGCTTGTTGTCTTTGTGCTTCCTTTATTTTGTCTCTTTCTTGCTTTTTTAAGTTAATGTATGTTTGTATACATCATAGTTATGTTTGTTTTGAGCAATTAGTATATGGTTATAGCATATCTTAATCACTTTTAACCCATTATCCCTCCTCCCTTCTATTGATCCTCTTGATTTTCTTCTCTATCTCCGACAAGACTGTTTCCTGCAATCTCTCCCTTGTTTAATTATTTTATTCATTTGTATTTTAGGTTTCGTATGTAAGAGAAACTTACCTTTCTGTGTCTGACTTATTTCACCTAACCTTGTAATCTCAAGTTCCATGCATTTTCCTGCAGGTGACATGATTTCACTCTTCTTTATAGCTGAATACTCTCTCTCCCCACCCCTTCCCTCTCTCTCTGTTGGGGTGTGTGTGTGTGTACATGTACCACAGTTTTTTTATTCATCTGTTGATGGGCATCTAGGCTATTTCAAGAACTTAGCTCTTTTGAGTTGCACTGTGATAAACTAGTTAGTTTTCGTCACACTTGAGCAGAATAAATATGTCTTCATTGGTCAAACAAAAAATTTTCACAGAGCTACAAAGCCAGCTGCATATTACTAGAAATGGTTCAGTTGACTCTGTTGGAGGAAAGAAATCAGAGCTGAAGAGATACCCACTTGGGACATCTCCTGGCTTCTCTGCCAGCAGCTTTTCTCTTTCTTTAACAGAGATCTGCTTGGATTTCCTCCTGGCTGCTTGGCCAAGAGCTTTTGTTTTCTCTTTTGGTTGTTTCAGTGAACTGTTGCTTGCCTTAAAAAGAAAAGAAAAAAATCAGAACTGAAGGCAAAGCATAGATCCAGTTGCTCTTGCCACAGTTGCTTTCTGGAGCAAATGGAGATGTATGGGAGGATGCCTCATGCATGGGCCAGAACAACAGATGGCTGTTATCAGCCATTTTCTGTTGTTATAATGAAATACATCAGTCTGGGTACTTTAAAAAAAAAAAAAAGGAGTTTTAGCTCATACTTCTGAAGTCTGGCCAGGATCGGCTCAGCTCTTGTGAAAAAAAGGTAAACAGAAGGATTTGAATGTTTTCACAACAAAGAAGTAATAAGCATTTGAGGAGATAGTTTTGTTTACCCTGGTATGAACATAGGTAGTATACACATATATTGAAACATTGCTGGTATCTGATCAATATATACATCTTTTATATATAAAAGAGTTAAAATGAAACATTTTTTTTAAATTGTCGGAAACACCACCTTTGAGTGAAGTGACAGCGTGTTGTGCTGTTTACTTCAATCGGTGGTTTGACAAGGTATAAAATAAATCAATAAATTATCAATATACATTTTTTTCATGTATATAGAAACAAACGCTGGATGTAATACCAGCATCAGGAAATAAAAAGAGATTTTTCAAAGTAAAATATTGTAAGAATGTTTCCTCCTCCAGGGAGCTGAGGATGATGTAACTGTTCTCATCCTCTTTCTTCCCATGGGCCCTTTACCTGGCTGATGGCCTCCAAGGGTAGAGTGTGCTGGCACCATCAAGTGCCAGAAGTCATTATCTCATCATCAAGATAGAGAAAACAGTGATAGTTGCAGCTCTTCCTTCTCCAGCCCCAGGAGAGCATGTAGATTGGTTTCGATAATAACAGCCTGCAGTGAATCTGCACGGAATACTTTTTCCATTTTCTTACTCATGAAATGCTCTTTTGGAGAAAAGCAGTCTAGCCAGGGACTTCTGGTCAAGATGGCGGCTGAGTAACAGTGCTGCACAATGTCTCCTCATCGACCCACTTAAAGAGTTAAGAATTTACTTAGAAAAAGTGTGTTCAGTGTAGCTAGGAAATACAGGAGCATCCCCAACAACTGAAAGGAGGCCAGGGGAAGGTCAGAAATTCCGAAGGATCATCGAAAGCAGAGGAAAAAAATCCCAGCAGTCCAGGAAGCTGCGGCAGGCCAGCTGCTAAAGGCCGGAGCCACAGGCAGCTGCGGACGGAGGTGTGGGCCAGGAACATCTGACAGAGTTGGGAGAGGATGGAGCACCCCAACAACAGACAGGAGCTACAGGCAAGGCAGAAATCCTGAAGTCACATCGGAAGAGGAGGAAAAAAGCAGCTGACCCGGCGAGGTCCTGAGCTGTCGGAATCCACAGACCAGATGGAGGAAGGTCCAGAGCCAGAACCTCAGCCTGAGGTAAGCGCGGATCTGGAGAAGTGGAAATTGTCGGCAGCTGGCAGCCCCAGCCTCTGAAACACCAACCCGTGGCAGCGTGTGCTCCCCCTAAAAAAGGCCCTGGGATCCCAGATCAGAAACAGGGCTCAGCAGCCTTCATAGGCAGTGACATCATCAGGAGCCATTTTTAAAAGAAGGGGGGAAAAAAGTCCAAGACTGAACCTTTTAGAGTAAAAGAAAGCTTAGAAGAGCACATCATGGCTTTGGGATTCCACTAAAAAAGTGCCTAGGAAGACACTGGCACAAGCAGCAAAGAGAGGAGAAAAGAGGGGAAAAAGGCTGCTGATCCCCTGAACAGCTCAGGGGCACCTCTGCTGCGAGAGTGAAGAGCCTTGCCCTGGGTAAGGAAAGGGAGGACAGACGGAGGGCTTTGCTGAGTGGACTATGGGGAACAAGACACCTCAAAAAGGGGATCATCGCCCTGTTCCTCTGGCATGTGCCACAGGCTTCCTGTTCACCACCACTGCCCTGCATGCCAGAAACATCTAGGACCAGGAAGTCCATCACCTGTCCATCCCATGAGCCAGAGGTTTCCGGAGGCTTCTAGGGAGTCCCATCACCCTGTCAATCTTGAGTCCCAGAGACTTCCAGAGGCATCTAGGACCAAGAATTCCATTGCCCTGTCTGTCCCATTGGCGAGAGAACTGGGCCTTCGCCAAACCCCTTTCCTGCTCTCCAGAGGTAGCAGAACCATGGAGAAACGTGGTAACAAATCTTACACAAAAAGACCTGACACCCCAGAAGATGATACCAGGGATACTGAAACTGCAGAATCCAAAGATGAAAATGGCAAAAATGATGGTAACTTCTGGGCCTAGATATTCACTGAATGAAAGCAGAAATTAAAGCAGGAAATAAAATGGACAACGCAAGAGCTTCACCAACACGTAGCTAAGCTAAAAGCAAGCCTTAAAAAGCAAAAGGAGGATACCAAAGAAGAAATAAACCAGGAGATAATGAAGGCAATACAAGAAATTAGAGAGCAACACAACAGAGATATAGAAAAATTGAATGCAGATATCCAGGAAGTGAAAAACACACAGGAAATAATAAGCAACCACATTAAACATCTTCAGAATAGAATGTCAGACCTAGAAAATAAAGAGCTGCAACATACAGGCCATGAAGAATACAAAGTAAATAAGAAAGAAAGTAAATCATTACAACGGCTAATAGATAATTCAAGGAGAAACAACCTCAGAATTATGGGAATTGAGCAGAAGACTGAGGACAAAAAAAAAAGGCTTAAAGGACATGTTTAATGAAATTATGGAAGAAAATTTCCCAAATCTAAGAAAAGAAATGAACATGGAACTATTGCAGGCATATAGAACACCAAACAACTTTGATCAGAAGAGATCCTCATCACGACACATCATAATTAAAATTCTAGAAACCCAACACAAAGAGAAAATACTAAAAGGGGTAAGAGAAAAACAGAAGGTGACTTATAAAGATAAGCCCATCAGGATAACTGCAGACTTCTTAACCCGGACTCTATAAGCCAGGAGATCATGGAGCAATGTCACCCAAGCACTAAAAGAACATAAATGCCAATCAAGACTACTATATCGAGCAAAATTATCTTTTAATTTAAAGGGAGACCTTCAAACTTTCCATGATAGAGAAAACTTAAAGGAATTTGCAGCCACTGAGCCAGTATTGCAGAGATAGTTAAAGGAAACTTAGAAAGTGAAAGGGAGGCCAGTGACACCAACGACCCCAGGAGTAAAGCAACAACAGCTAGAGGAGAAAGAGCTGAGAAAGAAGTATGTTAGTAATCAGTGAAGTATGAGTAAATAAGTTATGAAAGTTAAAAAAATTCTGAAATAACTAAATTTGCCTTCATATCTGTTACTGTAAGTATATTTATGTGGTATAGATTTAAGTTCATTTAATGTAGCAATGTGATATAGTTTTAACTTTTTATTGTAGCAATTCTCTTATTAGGTCACTGATGAAAATTTATACTAAGAAAACTGATTGCTGTTAAGATTACCCTGTAAATGTACAAATATGTACCTTCCAGTATTCAGCTAAGGCATTTGAAATTTAACTTTTTTTTTTCTTCTTTCCCAATTACTAGTCTTTTGAACTACATGCTTATAGTTGCTTTCTTTTTTATTCTTTTTTCCCACTATTTTTGTTAATATACAAATGTAATACATAGTATTTACAATGAATTTGGGTGTTTCATACATCTATGTGTCACATCGACTTCACAATCCCTTCCCACCTTCTACCCTTCCACCCACTCCCTGTCCCTTCCCTTGGCTCCGGCTATCACTTCATATGGTTCCAAAGAATGTCTGTGTTCTGGTTTTCCAAGTCCGAGAAACCATACAGTGTTTAACATATTAATCTTCCGCACCTAAGTCATTTCACTCAGGTCACCACTCTACGCCAGCTTCCTGTTCCTCTAATGGGTCCACAGTAGTCAAATCTTGATATATCCTCTCTGAATCCAACCAATCCCTTAATTGGGATATTCACTGAAAGTTTCTTTTCCGTATTTTCCTACATCTTTGTTGTTATTGTTAAACCTGGCCTTACCCACCAGTTCACACTAGAAAATAATTATAAGCATGTAGTTCAAAAGACTAGTTAATTTGGGAAAGAAGAGAAAAATAAATAAATAAAATTCAATTGCCTTAGCTGAATACTTCGACACATATTTGTACATTCACAAGATTATCTTTACATCAGTCAGTTTCCTTAGGATAAACTTTCATTAGTGACCTAAGAAGTGAATTGCTACAACAAAACAAAGTTAAAACTATATCACATTGCTACATTAAATGAACTTAAATATATACCATATAAACATACTTAAAGCGACAGACATGAAGCCAAATCTAGTTATTTCAGAATTTGCTAACTTTCATATCTTATTTACTCATATTTCACTGATTACTAACCTACTTTTTTCTCAGCTCCTTCTCCTGTAGCTGTTGTCACTTTTTTTCTGGGGTCATTGGTGTTGCTGGTCTCCCTTTTCCTGTCCAAGTTTTCTTCAAGTATTTTCAGCAATACTGGCTCAGTGGCTGCAAATTCCTTCAAGCTGTCTCTGTCATGGAAAATTTTAAGTTCTCCCTTTAAATTAAAAGATAATTTTGCTGGATATAGCAGTCTTAGTTGGCATTTATGCTTTTTTAGTGCTTGGATGACATTGTTCCACGATTTCCTTGCTTTTAGAGTTTGGATTGAAAAATCTGCCATTATCCTGATGAGTTTATCTTTGTAGGTCACCTTCTGCTTTTCTCTTACCGCTTTTAGTATTTTCTCTTTGTGTTGGGTTTCTAGAATTTTAATTATGATGTGTCGTGATGAGGATCTCTTCTGATCAAAGTCGTTTAGTGATCTATATGCCTGCAATAGTTCCATTTTCATTTCTTTTCTTAGATTTGGGAAATTTTCTTCCATAATTTCATTAAACATGTCCTTTAAGCCTTTTGTTTTGTCCTCAGTCTTCTCCTCGATTCCCATAATTCTGAAGTTATTTCTCCTTGAATCATCTATCAGCTGTTGTAATGATTCGCTTTCTTTATTTACTTTGTGTTCTTCATGGCCTGTATATTGCAGCTTAGTCACTTTATTTTCTAGGTCTGACATACTATTGTGAAGTTGTTTAAAGTGGTTGCTTATTATTTCCTCCGTGTTTTTCATTTCCTGAATACCTGCATTTAATTATTCTATATCTCTGCTGTGTTCTTCTCTATTTTCTTCCTTTGTCTTCAGTATCTTCTGGTATATTTCTTCTCTGGTCTTCTCTAGCTGCTTTTCAAGGCTTGCTTTTTGCTTATCTATGTATTGGTGTAGCTCTTCTGCTGTCTTTTATTTCCTGCTTTAATTTCTGCTTTAATTCACTGTATTTCTGGGCCCAGAAGTTGCCATCATTTTTGCCATATTCATCTTTATTTACCCTGACTTCATATCCTGGGGTTTCAGGTCTTTTTGTAGGAGATTTGTGACTGCACTTCCCCATTTCTTCTTTGGTCTCCTTTAATTCCTTTTCAAGCCTTGCTTTTTGCTTAGCTAAGTGTTGTTGTAGCTCTTGCGCTCTCTGTTGTATTTCCTGCTTTGCTTCTTGGTTTAATTCCTGCTTTAATTCCAGCTTTAATTCACTGACTATCTGGGCCCATAAGTCACCATCCTTCTTGCCCATCTCTTCCTTGGGTTCTTTGGGTTCTGCAATTTCAGCACCCCTTTGTACCCTCCCCTGGGGTGTCGGATCTTTTTTTATAAGATTTGTTAACCATGTTTCCCCGTGGTTCTGCTACCTCTGACTGTCTCTGGTGCGCAGAAAAGAGAATGGCTCCTGCTGACGTCACTGCCTGCGGTGGCTGTTGAGTCCCGTTTCTGATCTGGGATCCCAGGGCCTTTTCTAGAGGGAGCGCACGCTGCATTTGTAGTACACACACCCGCGGGTTAGTGCTTCTGAGGCTCGGGCCGCCTGCTGCCAATAATTCCCACTTATCCGGATCCATGCTTACCTCAGGCTGAGGTTCTGGCCTCCGGACCTTGTTAGTGATCTGTGGGTGCTGGCAGCTCGGGACCGTGCCACGTGGGCTGCTTCTTTCCTCTTCTGATGTGACTTCAGGATATCTGACCCGCCCACAGCCTCCTCTCCCATTGTTGTGTGCTCCGTCCTCTCCCAGCTCCGTTCCATCAGATGTTCAGGTCCCCGCAAGCTTTCCTCCGGGAGCCATTTTCAGCCGGCTGCTGCAGCTTTCTGGATGGTGGGGATTTTTTTTTCCCTCTGGTTTCAATGATCCTTCGGAGTTTCTGGCCTCCCGCTGGTCGCCTTTCAGTTTTTGGGGATGTGCCTCTCTTTTCTCTTATAGTTATTTTCTAATGTAAACTGGTGGTAAGGCAAGGTTTGAGAATAGCAGCAAAGATACAGCAAAATATAGAAAAAAACACTTTTGGTAAATATCCCAATAAAGAGATTGGTTTGATTCAGAGAAGGGGCATCAAGATTTAACTACTGTGACCCATTCGAGGAAGAGGAAGCTGAATTAGAGTGGTGACTTAAGTGAAATGATTTAATGTGGAAGATTAATATGTTAAGTACTAGATAGTATCTCTGACTTGAAAAACCCAGAACACAGACATTCTATAGAACCACATGAGGTGATAGTCGGAGTTGGGGGAAGGGATTGGGAGGGGGTAGGAGTGTCAAAATGGGAAGGGATTGTAAAGTTGATATACATATGTGCATAAAATACCCAAATGCATTGTAAATACTATGTATTACGTATGTATATTAATAAAAATAGTGGGGAAAAAAGTAGTCTAACCATAGAGGCTTGTGATTTCAGAGGCTGAATCCAGTCTTTTCTGAGGTTAGAAGGTTAACATTAGGCTGAGGGTTATGAAATAAATAAAAATAAATTAAACTTGGTCTTAGAATAGAATTTCTAAAATGAATTCTTCAGTTATTATGTATTTTTAATAAGGATATAGAAAGACTGCTTCCTTTAAAATTTTTTTTCTGTCACTAGAAATACCCAAACTGGAGTATTAGAGCATCATAATCTGAACAATATTGCATTGTCTTTAAAATAAATTTTGTATCATCTTAGTGACTCCCATCTTTTCACCTGGGCTAGCAATATGGGTCCAGTTCAGTTAGCTCTGGAGTCTGTAAAGTCATCTCCCAGCCGTATTTGTAGTTCTAGGGAGGGGCCCCCAACCCCAGGCCTCAGACTTTATTTTCATTGGCCTTGGAAGCAGGGAGGGAAGCCCTGCCTTCTGTCAGCATGCTCCCGTTAGGTTCTGGTACAGCTACTAATTGGCAGGAGGCGGAGAATTGCTCCCACTCCCTTCCTGCTGCTGCTTACCATTTCAAAGCTTTCTTCCAACAACCTACTGTATAACACGCACCCCCAAGTCCTTGGGAGAATGTTCTTCAACTAAACCCATCTCCAGGGTCAGCAAGGTTGAGGATTACTGTTCTAGAGGGCTAGGGTATCCTTGCTGGGAGCTTCTTAGGAGATCAAGAGTTCTTGAGACTAGGATGGGGTAGGGAGTGTGAGGAGAGGTAGACACAGGAGAAGAATGTGCATCACGTGCTGCCACGTGGATGAGCTTCTGGTCACTGTGCCAAGGCAGTAAGCCAGTCACGGAAGAGCACATGCTGCATTGATGGAGGAAGTGGCTGGCACATGTTCAGGAGGCAGAGTATGACATGAAAGAGTCCGTTTGAGGTCAATTTAGCAGAAGCCATCAAAATTTATCCACGCGTGTTGAGATGTATAGGTCTAGCTAATTATTTACAGCAGTGCTTTTAATAACAAAACACCAGAAGCAACACAAACAGGCTGTTGTATTCATTCTTATGATGGACTGTATGTGCTATTAGAAGAGAACAAGCAACAGGGATGCAAAGTAGAGCTAGCATGCACTGAGTGTTTGCCCCATAACAGGCATTGCTCTACATGCTTTACATGTGACTGGTACATTTAAGCTTGACTATGATCCTGTGAGGCCCATTTCATGTTCATATTAAGAATAAAGAAACTATGGCATAAATACAAAGTTTAGTAATTGCTTAGAATCATCACACTAGTAAGTGACAGAGCCAGGATTTACCTCGTGCTGTCTAGCTTCAGAATCCCACCTTTTATTCTCTTCACTATCACTGTTTCTTCACATGCAGTGAAAGGACATATCTCTGTATGTCTTTGTGAGGGTATAAAACATACTACTGTTTACATACAAACTGTGTGGACTATGTAATACCATTCCAAAGAACTTTCTGCATGATGGGAATCTCAGAGACTGCTGTCTCGTTCAGGAGCCACATCACACATGGGTTTGTTGAGTACTTCGAGGAGGAGACTAACAAGACAAAGTGAATTTGTTTGTATTTACTTAATTTCAGTTGATTGGTGGCTATTGTATTGGCCAATGCACAAGAGAATATACATGGAAGGAGGCAAAAGAAAAGATCATTGAATCTTGCAATTTTTAAGCCTTGCTTTAAAAAAAAATTCTGCAAGAACAGTTGGAAGGACAGGTTTCATAACTGATCATTTTGAAGCTGCTGTTAATCAAGCCATGTGATTTGAGAGATGAAACTAAAGGCCAGAAAAGTTGAGTCACTTTTCTGAAGTTATAGTCACAGTAGCTACTCTCATGTTGGAGGAAAGGGGAGCTAGTCACAGTTTTTTTTTTTCCCCTTTCCAGTTTACGCAGCAGTGTGCCAAGGCTTATTTAATCTGAATATCAGATCAGTAAAGGAAAGAACGGAAGAATAAGCCCAGACTTTATCTCCTGGGTTCCCAGAACTACATGGGAAATCTTATCAGCATCTTGCTCATTCTTTGAGGACAGAAAACGTCATGCCTTTTGCGCGTGCCAGAGTCTGTATGTCTTGCTTTGTCTGCTCCTCTTTGTGTGGTAAACCGGCCATGCTTCCTTGTGTTTGTGTATGCTCAGCACCTGACATATAGAGGAGCTCAATAAACATGTGGTGGCTAAAATTATAAGAGCTATGAGTCGATCTACTCCCAGCCCAGAGAGTTGAGCAGTTAGCACAGATTTATAAGAAAGTTTATTTGATCTTTTCATGAAAAACTGGTAGATACACCTAAATTCTCCACTAGGAGGATTTAAAGAAAGGGCGGGGGTGCGGGGGCGTTATCTCATGACTTCACCTGGAAAATAGGTTGTTGGGTATTCTAGGATGAATGGAACCACCATAACATTTAAGAATGGCATTAATGAGACAAGCTGCTCAGTTCAATAGAAAATAGAAGTGGTAGGTGAGAGTTCAGGAAGAAATTTTCAGAAAAAAATTCTCCTAAAACTTGAGGTCTAATCTGGGCCTAGGGACTCGTAGCAGAGAATCACTTGAGCCCCAAGGTGAGAGATATGGAGAAAACCTGCTCATACAATGCTGTAGCAGAACCAAAATTAAACTGAGTCGTGGCATCTCATCTTCCTTCACCATGTTGGCTGTGTGGGCCAACCTGCTTGTTGAGCATGGGTATGGACACAGACAAATAGCTCAGGAGGTGATGAACAGCAGGGCTGAGAGACTTCAGGAAACTAAGCCAGTATCAAGGTGCCAATGCTACGGTGCCTGAGAGGAGAAAAATCATGGATGGAGACCCAAGTGTTTAAGTGGAAAAAGAGAAAGCTCTTATGGAGGCAAGAAAGGTAAGGGCACAGTTTTCATTCCTTTTTTGTTACTATGAGAGAATTCAGGGACTGGAGGAATGGCCCAGCAGTTAAAGCTCTTGCCTTGCAAGTACAAGGCCCTGAGTTAGATTCCCCAGCTCCACATAAAGCCAGTCATTGTGGCACACACCTATAATCAGAACTAGACCCTGTATCCATTTTTTTAAAAAAAATTCAACAACCTGGGCAATTTACAAACAGTTGGAATGTGTTTGGCTTACCGTTCTGGAAGCTGGGATGTCCAGGAGCATAGTGTCAGCATTTGGGAGATTGCTGTCACTGTGTCATCTCATGACAGAAGGCAGGAAGGCAAGAGAGCCTGTGTCTCCTCTCCAGGATAGAGAAAAAATTCCTTTTATCTGCCTGTTTTTGTTCTGTCCTATTCCCTAGCCAGTCAGCTGATGCCCTTTCACATTGAGGGTGGATCTCCTCTATTCAGACTCACCAATATCTCTTCTGGAAACACCCTCACAGACAGGTCCAGAAATAGGCCTTTCCATTTCCCTAGCTGCACCTTGACCTTGTCAATCTGATACCTAGGATTAATCATCACAAGCCCTAACCACTCTTCTGATATTAATAATCTGATTGTATCTCATGGAGAGCCTGTGTAGTATCTGCCTGAACATCTCTAGTGATGAAATACTCCCTTTGTCATTAGAGATTTCTCATTCCCAAAGGAGTGTTTCTTGTAACTTACCCCTCTGTCCTCACTGTGTATAGCAAAGGACAGTCCTTATTCATCTCCAGTCATAGCCCTCTGTTTAGCAGTTTTTTAGGTCTCAATTCCCCATTTCCTTCAGTGAGGAAAAAGTGGGAGGAGCCATTTAAAAAGTAAACTCTTTTAAAAAAATCTCTTAAGGTGGATGTAATTACAATTAAAATCCCAATAGAATTTTTTTATTCTTGAACTTAACAAAATAGTTTTCAAATTACCTGGAAAAATAAACAAGAGCAGCCAAGAAGGTTTTAAGAAGGATAATGAAGGCAGGTTTTCCCTGCCTGGTTGGAAATGCCCCACGAGCAGTGGTAAATCAAGCCCCACTGCACAAGCTAGTCTGCCCATCTGACGTGTTCCAAAATGGGTAACACAAGCAACCACAGGCCTTCATAAACCTGATTCCTGTTACTCAAGTTTAAGAGAATCGCGACATTTAATCAACTAGCTCGTATAGGTCTACATTTTTAAAAATCTTAAAATATAAGTAGTGGTCAACAGACTTGATTAGGAAGACACTGATCCATATAAAATCTTGAATAAATGAAAGATTAAATACTTTGAGTAGGATCAAATGTTAAGAGGAATTCTAAAGACACCCCAAGTCAACTTCTTGAAGGGCAAAAGATGGGTTTCCACTGTCACAGAGTGGTGATTCTACCTTCTGCAGCAGATGGCAGACAATTACAGCTAAATAACAAAATACTCCTAACCTGAATGGGTTTGGAAGAACACAGAGGGTGGGGTGAGGGTGGTTTTAGACAGATCTGCTCCATGACGTCCGACACCTCAAATGTCTACAGGCAGGAATAACCAGGGGCTGGACGGCCTCTCCTCTCAGATTTCCAGGAGCCTCAGGAGCCCCAGAGAGAATATTCCAAAAGTCCTGGACAGAAGTGTCAGTGTTTCTTGTGACCTGGCCTTGGAAGGCCCAAATACCACTTCTTCTCATTCAAGCAAATTATTAAGGCCATCCTAGACCCAGAGGGAAGTAGGGTTTATACAGCATTTTCTGATTGGGAGTATTCCAAAGCATGTATAGCTGTCTTTAATCTGTGGGGAAGAATGAGGCCTCTCTCGCCTGCTTGTCTAGCAATTGCATCTCCCACCATGTCGATAGCCAGATCTTTGCTACTTCCTCAAAATTTTGAGAAACCTATTTGACACAAAATCATATGATTACTAGGACTTTTGTGAGTTCATTGCCATGTCTATAATGGCCTATTTTATCAATGTGTGCTATCATTCATGTTTTAATACATATTTTTCTCATTGTAAAAGTAATTTATGGTCATTTTAGAAAAATTGGAAACACATAAAAGATTAAGAATCAAGGTAAATGTCATCTCACTTTAATTTGGTTCCCGTTTCTAGCCTATTGAAATATTTTTGGATCCTATGTATATCCTTTTGTTGTTGTTGTTTCATTTTGTTTTTGAGACAGTGTCTTGCCAGTTTAGTGGTCTCAAACCTCTGGGTTCAAGCGATTTTTCCATCTTAGCCTCCCGTCTTAGCTAGACCTCCCACCTGGCTTCACTTGTTATTTTTTCATCCTACCCAGATGTCTTTAATCAAGTCAGTAAACATGTAGAAAAATACAGAATCAACTCTCTGTGTAGACATTTATCAAATAATTATGAAAAACATCATAATTAGATATATCATATATGTCTGAGTTATTGCATGTAGCTAACCTATCAAAGGTCAGAACATCAGATCCTTCCCATGAACTTCACAGAAATATCCATAGATTAGAACATGGTGTTAAAAGATTATTTTTATGTATATTTTCAAACTTTCCCTAAAAGGTTTACTCAGCCTGATAGACCATTCATATATTTCTGGTTCCTTGTTCTGAATAATAATGGTCCAGTGAATATTCGTAAAGTTGTGTCATAACTATTTCCTTGTAATATTACTAGGTCAAAAATAATTACATTTTTAAAAAACCACTTTCATTTACTTCCTAAAATTCTATACTGCTTTATAGTCCCACGACCAACATAAGAATATTTATTTCTCCACATCTTTATTAACTCTGTAAGTTAAATAGTCTGTTTGTTCTCTTACTGGTACTGGGGATTGAAGGCAGGCTTTTTCTTTTTTTTTTTTTTTTTAAGCATTGTCTTGATAATCACTAAATTGCCCAGGATGGGCTCAAACTTGTGATCCTCCTGCTAAGCTTTCTAGAGTGTTGGGATTATAGGCAGTACCAGTATACCCAACTTTTTATATCTGTTGAGTAAAAATGACCTTTCAATATTTTTATGTTTGATGAGACTGAGCATTTCTTCATGTGTTTTGGACTGGGTATTTCTTCTTTGTTGCATCTCTGGTGAATTCTTTTGTCAATATTAACTTGTTATCTCTTATTGATTATAGGAATATATTATGAATAATATTGACTGTATACATTCTTAAACTTTGCTAAATAGTAACAATTGTATAGACAAATTTATCAGTCCCAGATTGGCAGGGTGATGCATACCTGGTACTCTGGGAGGCTGAGGCAAAAGGATCACAAGTTTGAGCCCAACTTGGGCAAATTAATTACTTTAAAAGACTGTCTCAAAATAAAAAATAAAGGTTGGAGATGTAACTCACTGCAAAGGCCTTGGTTTCAATCCTCAGTAACATAAAAGAAAAAAAAAAGGCAAAGAAAGATTTCTCAATCCTTTTATTAAAAAAGAATTCTTTGAATCATATGGTTTAGATGTCTTTACCCAAGATTAGAAACTTTCCTCAATATTATAATCCTTATAGCCTGTATTTTCTTCTAATGCTGATTTTGGTCATTAAGTTTATCCATATAGAATTTAGGTCTAGATAGCAAACATGAGACTGATCCTCGAGAAAAGGAAAAGTTCTGAGGTGATTCCTTGGTCACTAGCTCTATGCCTAGGCACAGTTTCCACAGTGCAGAGAGCTGGTGCATGAGCAGGTGACCGAAGAGTGTAGTGGAAGCAGCTAATTCTGTGGGACCGGACAGCTGAAAGAAGATATATAGATTGGGTGCTGTTATTGTTTAATTATGAATTGTCCTCCAAAGGCTCAGGTGTTGAAGGCTTGGTCCCCAGTACAGCAAAGTTCATGAGTAGGACTTTTGGAAAATGGTTGGATCATGGAAATCTAAACTTCATCAATGAGTTAATTTATTGATGGATTTCTAATTTGATGCCATTATTGGGAGATCATGAAAATTTAGGAGATGGGACCTAGCTGAAGGGAGTGTGTCATGGCAGCAAGACATTAGGAGTTACATCCTGTCCCCAGCTTCTTGCTCTGGCTTGCTCTCTCTGTGCTCCCTGCCTGCTCTGGGGTAAATAGCTTTCCTCTGCCACCTCCTTCCACATGATGTTCTGCCTTACCTCAGGCAAACGCTAATGATGGACTGAAACCTCTGAAACTGTGAGCTAAGACAAACATTCCTTCTTTAGGTTGATGTTGTTGGGTATTTTGTCATAGTGATAGACAGTTATTACAGGGACACACAAACCTGTGTGAAGATCTCCAGAAGTGCATGTTCAAGGTTGTGATTTCCACATGCAGACCAAGTTCATTCTTGGATGACCAGTTGGCAACAGAAAGAGCAGAACTAGATGAGAACGCCTTTGTCCAAGGCAAGGAGTGGACATGCATGCAAGCACAGGGAGGAGGGTGCAGACTGAATTGCTGTGCCTTCCCATGAGTACCTCACAAATTCACATGCTCTGCATTCTGTCTCGTCAACAGAAGTATGTTTGGTCCCTGCTGAGCCTTAGTGAGGAGTGAGCTTTTTTTCCTCTGTGATCTCTGAATTGTTAACGTTTTCCCAAAATAATAAAACTTGGTCTGATTTCACAGCTGTGACAATAAAGACTTGTTGGGAAAAACCCCAAAGAAATGCTGAAAATGGGGCCATTGGGTCACCATGAGCCCAAGACGTCTGATTCCTGGAGTCAGTGGACCATATTTGCTAATCTGTCTCCTGCTCTTTCCCAGATGCTTTGCTTCTTAACTGTTTTTAAATTTTGACACTTAGTGCACATAGAGTCAGTCTGTTCATAGGAACCTAATGGAGGAGCTACATACTAGCAGAGAAGATGGCGCAGTTGCGACTAAGCTCTCCCAGCTACCAACTCATCAGAGGCCTTAGGAGCTGAGCACAGAGTACATTTTAGTACCTGCTCCGAGATTTCACCCCCTACCCCTGACTCTTGTTTTTAACCAGTGTTGGTGTTTCCAGGCAACAAAAGTCAGATGAATCTTCTAGAATCAAATGTTCTGGGTTGTTGGGGTTTGGTCTGATTCTTTTCCACTGTGTTAGAGTGCTGCCTCTGCATTCACCCTTCTGGAACTGTGACCACACATGCAGCCATTCCAGGTGAGCAGTCTTGGGTATTAACATAAAGGTTAAGGTTTGAGTTCTCATGTAATGATTCAGTGTGTTCATTTTCTCAGATTACTTTTGCAGTACTGAAAGGGACAAAATTTTGTTTTTCACAACATTTTATTCTAGGCACATCTAGAAACTTAAATATTACCTTTTTTACATTTGAGCCTTCTCCCATCAAAACATCAAAAAGATCATGTTGCTGTGAAGCCCAAGCACGTCTTTCTCTCTCTCTCTCTCTCTCTCTCTCTCTGTCTCTGCACATCCATTTCCCCATCCTCATCCTCTCAAGCCCCTACAACTTTCCCTCCCCTCTCCACAGAGTCTGCCTTCTTAATTTCTTCCATCTCTCCTTTACTTTTTTTATGGTTTGGTTTTTCCATATTAGAAAAACCATACATATTTAACCTTCTGTGTCCGATTTATTTAACTAAGCGTAATGACCTCAAGATGTCACCATTTTTATTTTATTTTAATTTTTTTGAGACAGGGTCTCGCTCTGTGGTCCAGGCTGGTCCTGAATTCACTTCAGAGCCCAGACTGGCCTTGGACTCAAGGCAGTCCTCCTGTCTGAGCCTCCCGAGTGCTGGGATTACAGGCGTGCGCCACCATGCCCAGCTTATGTGGCGCTGGAGAATCGAACTCGGGTACTTGGCGCTTGGCTTAGTGTTGCTCAAGCACTTGCTCAAGCACTTTAACCGCTGCACCATTCCTCCAGCCCAAGATGCAACCATTTTTCTACAAATGACTCAAATTTGTCCTATATAGCAGAGTAGGCAGTGAGGGAGGATCGAATAGTCTGATGGCCTCTAAAGTGCCTTGTTCATACTCAGCCCTGACTCAGCAAAGCTCTCCTATTGGTCCTGACTTCCCTCCCTGAGAGTGGGGCTGTCCTTCCTCTAAGATGCCTAACTCAGGAGGCCAGCAGCCTTTCTCTGGTCTCTGCAACCATCTCTTGGGTTAGTGTCTTCCTAGGCACTAAGTGTGTCCCTAAAATCCCTGATGTATGGCTCATCTGTGCCTTCTTTTACCTTAAACAGTTCAGTCTTGTGCTCTTTTCAAAATGCCTCTTGCCTACCTCACTGCCTGGGGTGGCTGCCAAGCACTGCTTCCCCCAGGCTGGTCAATTACCACACCTCCAGCATCTACTTTACCTGTTTTCTTCACCTTCTGACACATCAGGTTTTCCAACCTTTCCATGGCCCCCTTCAATTCCTGGAGCTCTTCTCCCCATCTGTGCAAAGTAGAGCAGGCTGTTTTTAAGTGTATCTCAACTTTTTGAATCAGCTTATAAGGAACCATTGAATAGTTCTGTTACCCGGCTGCCATCTTGCCCAGAATTCTCAAGCTCTTTTAAGACTGCTTCTTCTTTCTCATACCCTGAGGCCTGCTTAGCCTTCCCTGGAGTCTGCTGGTAGGAGTGCAGCCCACCACGTGGCTCACAGAAATCTCTGGATAAGCAGTACAGAAGCAGCACCATAAGTAGAGTGGCACTTCCAACAGGAAATGAGATGGGAAACAGCTGACAAAGCATGTGCCCTCTCATCTATTTTCTGTCATTTATCTTACATCTGTGTAAAACAAAAAAGAACATGAGCATAATCAAGTTGTGCCATAGCACATCAGCTAATGTGCCATTCACAAAAATACCATTTACAGCTCACAAAAGTATGCCTCAGTTGTTGGTAACAAAACCGTCTTTGTAAATAATTGCAACAAAAGCAACCACTGAGGTGTGTATAGTGCTCTGCAGGTTGCCAGTCGTCCTCTTATTTGAGGTATAATAAAGGTACACACTTTTCACTTGTTCAGCCACCTGTGTTGAGTTTGGAATTGTTGACACTCTTGGTGTTTAAAAGGAATTAGAGACATTTCAAATGGCGTTTGGAGAACAAGAATTGAAGTTGCTGCACTTGATGATAGAAAGGATGTTTTTCTTTGACAGTGCCATGTTTTTGAATGATGTAATACTACAAGTCATAGTTGATTATCCCGTCTCTGCCAGTGTCAGAACAATAAAAAGGCAGAAACACAGAGAATATAGTTTACAAATAAGAAAAACATTTCCTGACCTGGTAGTATGGTTTGGATCAGCAGTGTCCCGAAAAGCCCAAGACTTTGGATGTAGTGGGATCCCAATGGAACTGTGTGCTCTTGGGAAGTGGGGCATGGCTGAAACGGTCTTGACCTGGAGTGGCTATGTCAACTTGTGAGACTAGAAAATACCCAGGCAGAGTTTTCAGGTGTGCTAATTGACTTGTAGGAAATCAGGAAATCAGAGGAAAACACCCATCCTGGTTTGGGCCCCCCAGCTGTCAGCTTGAATTAAATCAATGAAGGAAGGGAAATCGTTCTTATAGCTTCTTCCTGGGAAAGCTTTGACCTTTGCTTTAGTTCTCCAGACATCACTTCAATCCTTGCTCAGTGGCTTTCTGACTGCCGTGCTGTGAAGAGCTTTTGTCCAGGTAGACCATGCCTTCCACCAGCCAGACACAAATGGATGGACTGTATTGTGTTTTCGATCTGAAATGTCCCCCAAAAGTTTCATGTATTTTAATGTTGTGGATTGTCTATGGAGCCATGTACTGTTGGTGGATTGGGGTCTGGTCTGGAGGGGTGGATTGCAGTTGTTGGGAGTAGGGGCATGTGAGTTAAGACTAAAGGCATGTGACTTAAGACTAAAGGCATGTGACTTAAGACTAAAGATGTGTAGTGGCCACACCTTCTGTACCCTGATGCAGAAGAGACTAAGACTGGGACTTGGACTAGTCTCGATCAGTCTCACTTGCCTGTCTGTTTCTGATGTCCTGAGAAGCTGCCTCCACTGTTCTGCCTCTGCCATGTACTTCAGTTGCTGCCGGCCGCTCCTGAATGGACTGACCATCTGAAACTGTAAGCTAAAGTAAACCTCTCCTTTCCTAAATCTGTGTGTGTCAGGTATGGAGTCACAGCAATGAAAAAGTAACTGAGACAGTATTGGTACCAGGAGAGAGGGGTTGTTGCTGTACTTTACCTGAAGATGTGGCTCAGAAGCCGTTGGAACTGGTTTGCAGGAGGATTTTGGAAAGGTTTGAGTATGCTGGCTGGAGAAGCCTTTGAGTGCTCTGAGCCAAGCTTGATGGGAGATTCTGGTCAGAACTCAGAAGACCAGAATGCTGATACAAGTGTGGATTGGAAAGGCCAGGCTCAAGAAGTTTCAGATGGGAAGGAGGACTGTATTGGCAAGTGGCCTAAAAACCATGTGTGCTATGATCTTGCAAAAAGTTTGTTGGCATTTTGCCCTTATCCAGAGACTTTGCCTGAAACTGAAATTAAGGATGGTGGACTGCTTACTCTGGTGGAGGAGATCTCAAGACAGACTGATGTTAAAACTGTTACATGGCTACTGTCTGTGGCTTTTAGCCAGCTTTATAGTGAAGGACAGGGCACAATGGCAGAGAGAACAGATGTAAAAAGCTCGCAGTCTGCAGTAGAAAAGCATGTGGTTGTTCAAGACACTAACATTAAACAAACCGAGAAGTTGGAAGCAGGACTGTAAGAAGGAGGCCTTCACAGTGACTCAGGAATCAGCAAGATCCCAACCTTTACCAATTAAAGGGTGCAATGGCAAAAGATCTTGTCCGGTGAAGAGTACCCCAGGACTCCCTTTAGGGCCAAAGAGGGAGGTGCTCGCTGAAGGTCAGCTTCCTAGAGTTCAGCAATCCAGGCACTCAGAAGCTGCTGCAACCATGGCACAGAGGAGCCAGATTACTGTTCAAGCCAGTGGCAGATCATGGAGACATCCACGCGGTCCCGGCTTTACAGCCTTGCAGAGCCCAAGAGTTTTGGGTTCAGGGAGGCTTCCACACAGGTTTCAGAGGAAGGCCTTGGAGGCCAAGCAGTGTGCCCCTGGGAGGGCAGTGTGTGAAATTGTGAAAGAGAAGCCTAAGGTCCAATGGAGAGCCCGAAAATTTGGAGAAGCCAGGAGCATGGATTGTCAGCTGAGAAACGCAGCAGGCTGTGAGTGGATCCAGGCCAAAGGAGGGAAGATGGCGGTTGCAGTCAGCAGCAATGCCACAGGGGTGGTACCACCCAAGCCCCTTGGAGTTCATGCCTTGCAAGAATTCATTCCAGTTGCTGGACATGGAGATACAGGATTTAACCTTTGCTCTGCCGGATTTAGGAACTGTTCTGGTCCTATTGCCTTTTATTACCTTATTGCTCCCTTTTGGAATGGAAATGTTTACCCTGTGCCATTTTATGTTGGAAGTGCTTAACTCTTTGTTTTGAACAGGAGCTCACAGGTAAAAATTTGTCTCACATCTCAGAGGAGACTGTGGACTTGCAGTTTCTCTAGTAGTGTTGAAACTATTAAGACTTTGGTGATTCTTGGAGAAGGACTGAATGCATTTTACCTGGGGAGGACATGAGTCTTTTGGGGGCCAGGGGTGGAATGTTGTGGTTAGGATCTGGAGTGTCCCCCAAAAGTCTCATGTATTTTAATGTTATGGATTGTCTATGGAGCCATGTAATGTTGGTGGATTGGAGTCTGGTCTGGAGGGGTGGATTGCTGTTGTTGGGATTAGGGGCATGTGAGTTAAGACTAAAGGGCTGTGACTTAAGACTAAAGGCATGTGACTTAAGACTAAAGGTGTGTAGTGGCCACACCTTCTATACCTTGATGCAGGAGAGACTGGGACTTGTACTAGTCTTGAAGAGTCTCACTTGCCTGCCTGTTGGTGATGTCCTGAGAAGCTGCCTCCACCTCTGCCTCTGCCATGTGCTTAGATTGCTGCCGGCCGTCCCTGAATGGACTGTGACCATCTGAAACTGTAATCTAAAATAAACCTTTCCTTTTCCTAAATCTGTGTGTGTCAGGTATGGAGTCACAGCAATGAAAAAGTAACGGAGGCAGTTTGTAATGCCAAGGAACTGCCTCCACCTCTGCCTCTACCATGTACTTCTACTGCTTCCATTGTTGCTGGCCACCCTGAATGGGCTATGACCTTCTGAAACTGTGAGCTAAAATAAACCTTTCCTTCCCTAAATTAGTGGATGTCACATATTGAGTCATAGCAACAAAAAAGTAACTAGAACAGAAATTGGTACCAGAAGTGAGGTCATTCCTGTGCTTTACCTGACCATGTGGCTTGGAAGTTTTTCAGATTGGTTTGCAAGAGGAATTTGGAAAGGTTTGAGGATGCTGGATGGAGAAGCCTTGGACTGCTCTGAACCAAGCTTGATGGGAGATTCTGGTCAGAGTTCAGAAGACCAGAATACTGATAGAAGTGTGGATTGGAAAGGCCAGGCTCAATAAGTTTCAGATGGAAAGGAGGACCATATTGGCAAATGACCTAAAAACCATGTGTGCTGTGTTCTGGCAGAAAGTTTGCCAGCATTTTGCCCTTGCCCAGAGACTTTGCCTGAAACTGAGATTAAGGGCAGTGGATTGTTTACTCTGGTAGAGGAAATCTTAAGGCATACTGATGTTGACACTGTCTCATGGCTGCTGTTTGCAGCTTTTAGCCAGCTCTACGGTGAAAGACAGAGACATTGGCAGAGAAAACCGATGTAAAAAGCTTGCAGCCTAGAGTGAAAAAGCATGTACCTGTTAAGGAGACTACCATCAAACAGAAGCCAAGTGCTTGGAATCAGGACTGTAAGAAGGAGGCCTTCACAGTGTCTTGGGAATCAGCAGGATCCCATCCTTTACCAATTAAAGGGTACAAAGGCAAAAGATCTTGTTCTGTTTAGAGTACCTTAGCGTTCCCTTTAGGGCCCAAGAGGGATGTATTTGCCAGAGCTTGGTTCCCTGGAGTTCCACCATCCAGGCACTCAGAATCTGCTGCTGCCATGGCTCAAGAAAGCGAAACTACTGCTCAAGGCAGTGGTGGATCTTGGCCATGTCCACGTGGTCTCAGCTTTACAGGCTTGCAGAACTCAGAAGTTCTGGGTTCATGGAGGCTTCCTCCCAGATTTCAGAGGAAGGCCTTGGAGACCACACAGTGTGCCCCTGGGAGGGCAGTGTGTGAAAGTGTGAAAGAGAAGCCTAAGGTGCAGTGGAGAGCCCGAAAATTTGGAGAAACCAGGAGCATGGATCATCAGCTGAGAAATGCAGCAGGCTGGAGTGGATCTGGCCCACAGGAGAGAGAGTGGAGGTTGCATCCAGCAGCAACACCATAGGGGTTGAGCCACCCAAGCCCTTTGGAGTTCATACCCCACCACAGTTTGCCTCAGTTGGACATGGAGCTACAGGATTTGACCATTGCCCTGCCGGTTTAAGAATTGCTTTGGCCCTGTTGTCTTTTATACCTTTAGTCCTCCCTTTTGGAATGGAAATGTTTACCCTATACCATTTTATGTTGGAAGTGCTTAGCTCTTTGATTTGAACAAGAGCTCACAGCTAAAGGTTTATCTTACATCTCAGAGGTGACTATGAACTTGAAGTTTAACAGTGTTGAAACTGTTAAGACTTTGGTAACTCTTGGAGAAGGACTAAATGTATTTTGCATGGGGAGGAGGACATGAGGCTTTTGGGGGCCAGGGATGGTACTTTGTGGTTTGGATGTGGAATGTCTCCCAAAAATCTCATGTAGTTTAGTGTTATAGATTGTTGGGAGATTGGGCCTAGTCTGGAAGGGAGGATTACAGACATATAAATGGGATTACAGGTGTGTAGTAGGGGCTTATCACACCTTCCACACCCGAACTCAGGAGGGGCTGGTCACTGGAATGAGACCTGGAAGGAGGTATAAGCTTTCCTTGGAGGATTAGACTCAACTTGCCTTGACTTGGTGATGTCAAGGAACTGCCTCTACTTCTGCCTCTGCCATGTACTTCCACTGTTGCTGGCGCTCATAAATGGACTGTGACCTGCTGAAACTGTGAGCTAAAATGAACCTTTCCTTCCCTAAATTAGTGGATGTCAGGTATTGAGTCATAGCAACGAAAAAGTAACTAGAACAGACTATGTGAGCCCTTCTGAAGCTGTGAACCACAGTAACTCTTTCCTCCCTTAAAAATGTAGATGTCAGGTATTTTGTCTCAGCAATCAGTTAAGTAAGAAAGACACTTGGATCTTGGCTCTAATTACCTGGTTAGATTTGAAGTTTTCATGATGAATCCTTAATATCACTTACCTTTTCCTTCGGTAGTTTTTCTGTGGGCTTGCTTGCTGCTGAATTGTGTTAGCATTAAAAGTGTCTCTTATGGAGTGTTTGTTGTTGTGGTTGTTGTGGTTGTGGCAATGCTGGGATGGAGTCCAGGGCTTTGATGTGCTAGGCAAGCACTCTGTACCTTCATCCCTGGGTTCAATCCCCAGCACCACAAATAAATAACTAGTATGCTTACTTCCCTGCTGACCGTAGTCTTTTCTGATGCATCCAGGATATCTGAGTGCCTCTGAGGTTAATGGTTCATTTGGTTTGATTTTTCAAGCATGGCTTTGATCTATCTTATGAGATTTTAGTCTCAATCTCTTGTTCTTTTATAGTTATAGGTTAGGAACTATTCTAAACAAGGCAGGCATGGTGGCACATGGCTGTAATGCTAGCTATCCAGGAGACTGAGGCAGGAGGATGGCAGATTTGAGGTAAGCCTGGGCAACTTAGTAAGCCCTGTTCTCAAAATAAAATTTAAAAGGGTTTAGAATGTAGGTTGCCTAGCTCACCTGAGGCTCAAGGCTCCCTGGCAACCACCTCCAAACTATGCTTAAATGGGACTCAGTTAACCAGTATGCTGAACACCCTCTTGTTTTTGTGAAATAGGGGGCCTTATTACCCGCTTAGGTCCACTTGTCCTCAGGTACCTCTGAAGAGTGGGCTGATGACAGATGATGGTGTTTAATATTGCTGGCTTAAAAAAAAAAACTAGCAGTCTATTGTAGGTATAATTGGTTTTTGTTCCTGATTCATGAATCACAGCGGCATTTATGCTACAAATAGGGTGAGAGCTGCCATGGGCAGAACAGAGGGTTTTGTAATTTGGAAACAAGGAGATCAAACAATATCAACAAAACCTTCACTGGTTAATATGAATTATTTCACATTATTTCTTATTAAGGATGAAAGAGATATTTTTTATCACTGGAATCCAGTTTTCAGAGAAAACTAGTCTGTCTTGGGGTCCATTTGCTTCCTCAAAGTTTCAGTTTCATAGCAGGCTTGTCTCAGTTACTTTTTCATTGCTGTGACTCAATACCGACATCCACAAATTTAGAGGAGGAAAGGTTTATTTTAGCTCACAGTTTCAGAAGGTCACAGTCCATTCAGGAGTGGCCGGCAGCAGTGGAAGTACATGGCAGAGGCAGAGGTGCAGGCAGCTTCTCACGACATCACAAACAGAAGGCAAGTTGAGACTAGTCCTCCAAGGAAGGCAGGAAGCAGCTTATATATCCTTCCAGGTCTCCTCCCAGTGATCCGCCCCTCCTTGGATCCAGGTGTGGAAGATGTGGTAAACCCCCACTACACGCTGTTAATTCTAATTTATATGCCTGGAGTCCACCCCTCCAGACTAGGCCCCAATCTCCCAACAGCACCTGGTTCTGTAGACAATCTATAACATTTAAATACATGAGATTTTGGGGGGACATTCCAGATCCAAACCACAATAGGGGTATTAGCATGAATAGTCCATTTTAGTTTGGGCTCATATGCTGGGGCCTAGTGTAAATGTTCAGTCCAAGTCAGTGTCCCCTAATTTTTTCCTTAAAAGTATCATAAATGTTACATATATGTGTAACATATATGTAACATGTTTATACCTCCTTCCAGGTCTCATTCCAGTGACCAGCCCCTCCTGAGTCCAGGTGTGGAAGGTGTGATAAGCCCCTACTACCCACCTGTAATCCCATTTATATGTCTGTAATCCCCCCTTCCAGACTAGGCCCAATCTCCGAACAGTACATGGTTCCATAGACAATCTATAACACTAAACTACATGAGACTTTTGGGAGACATTCCACATCCAAACCACAGTGTACCATCCCGGCCCCCAAAAGCCTCATGTCCTCCTCCCCATGCAAAATGTTTTGTAAAGAGAAAAGTCACCAAATTTTAAAAGCTTTACATATAAAGTAAATTTGGTCAGTGTACCAGTTTGGGTTCCTAAAAAGGCAGAATTTACATATTTTATAACAAAAGGATCTATTAGGAAGGCTTACAAATCCAAGGATAGAGGTGGTCCAAGATGGCTGCTCAGCTGTGAAGTAGATCGCCCATCCAGGACTGCAGGACAGCCAGTGAGGTGAGAGTCTGCTGCAGATCTCAGTTGTTTGAAGAACAATGGCAAAAACTGGAGCCTGAAGATGAGTGACTAAAGAGCAGTGACAGGCAGACAGGCACAAGTTGAAACTGGAGCAGATCTGTGCTGAAGATCTGTGGCATGTAGCAAATTGGCCTCTCTAGACAATTGTGAAGGTGAGAACTTTCCCAGAGGAAGAAGCTGTAACAGTCTTCCTTCTACCTTCCTTTTACACCGTTCCAGTTCCATTCGGGCCTCCCACATCTGGGTGGGTGCTCTTCCCTCATTGGCCAACCCACAGGTCACTCACACATTCTAAATCAGGCTGGTTCTCAATTCCCAGTCTAGGTGTGGTTCCCAAACCCTAAACCAGGTGTGGTTCCTAATTCTGTCAAGTTGACATAATCTCTTAAATGGTTACAGTCAGGAAGGGAAGATAGGTGAGAATCTGGCCCACATAGATGTGTACCTTTCACAGCGTAACACTCACTAGCAGTAGATGATGCCATCTGCCTGAACCTGGTCCTGGTGGCTCTTGGCCTGGTCACAGAAAACATGGTTCTAATTTATGTAATTTGCAAGAATGAGGAGTCAGAGTTCTCCTCTCAAGTGCCTCTGGAGCTGCTCTCTGCCATCTCAACCGTTTTGCTCACTTGTGTCCTAGATGTGAATCCTGCCAGCTACAGGCCTGCTTCCAAGACGGCGCATGGTAGTGGATTCTGCGCCTAGGATGTCCTGGCTCATGTTGTCCACCCACTGCTTTTTCCCTGATGTTAGTGTCCCATAGTGAATAGCACGTGTGTTTTGAGGTCACACACAACTGGCATTCCAGTCCTGACTCCTATATTAGCAGCATTTCTTTTCTTTTCGTTTCTTTTCTTTCTTTTCTTTTCTTTCCTCTTCAGCTTTCTTGTCTATAAGATGGTTGGCAATTCTAAAAATTGAGTGAGAAACTGTACAGCAGCAGACATGTTAGATACTCAGCAGATATCCAGATATCGCTATATACTTTCTTTGAGCTTGAAACTTGAGGGACTCTATTCTTACAGGAATTCCATTCCATGTTACCACATAAAAGTTAGTAGGTATGTTCTAGTCCTGGAATTATACATATACTGCCGTAGGAGTGTTCAAGTTCAGCTACAAGAAAATTGACTGAAACCATGCCTTGGTGGCTATGCAGAGTCACAGCAGTCCAGAAAATAAAGTACCAAGTGCATGGCCCTACCCCACAGCTCTGCTCATAGTGAGTAAAAGTATTGGCTGGTGTGTCATTGATCCATATAGATGTCTTATTTAAAGGGAAGGAGTGGGCGATCTTCAGTACATGGCCCTGAAGTAAGAACCAGATGCCAGGTAGAACCCCCCAAGTGTTATGGGCCCAGTGATATGCACATCTGTAATCCCAGCACTCAGAAGGCTAAGGCAGGAGGATTACTGTGATTTAGAGGCCAGCTGGGCTACATAGTTAATTTAGGACCAGCCTAGACTACAGAGTGAGACCAAGTCTCAATAAATAAACAAACAATGAACAATAGGTGAGTGACCTCTTAACATCTGCCTTTCCTCTTTCACCTCACAGGCGTGTGAGAAAGTTTTGGAGGCAGGGGCTCCAGCAACTGTATTGTGAAGGGAGGGAGAGAATTGATTTTTTGAGCACCATAATACTCTGTGTTCTTCAAGTTTGGCCTTGTCCTTCCCCTGCTTTCCTTTCCCCAGAGTTTGCTGTCCACAGCAGTGTGTTTGAATGCTTGCATCTTTGAGTGAACTGGACAGGTCATGTCCTCTTGCCTGTTTTTGTTTTTTCCCCTCTGCTTTATAAATGTTTAAACCTCTTTAGAAAGTAAAAAATCAAATGTGCCTCATATCCAGAGCAATGTCTAGGCCTCGTTAGTTAGCTGCTAAACGTAAAGTGGTTTTAAAGCTAAAAACCCAGATCCTCTTTCCAGTAGTCCCACCTATCACTTAATTGGCCTGAAAACCAAGAGGGGCCTCTTGCAGCAAGGCTCTTCCCATATTTCTTTGTAACACGATGCTTACCATTGTCACTAGGCAGTTGTGCTTGAGTCATGGAAGTCAGAGTGCACAGGCATCATAGCGGTGTTGTGTTGCTCCCAGCTAGATGTGCTTCTATGAATGAATCTAATTGCAAAGCAGACTCAAGAACACATCCAACACACTGTGTTTTGGGGCACATCAGGTTCATCCTGGACTCTAGCTAGAAACCAAAAGGATTTTATAAAAAAGTTTATAGAAAGGTGGGGGTGTGGGTTCCTGTTGTGTCCACCATTCAGATAATCCATGTGTGTGATCTTTGACACTGCCTCTTCCAGCCCCTGTTTCCTTATCTGTTAAGTGAGGCATTTGACCAGCTAATTGTAAGGACTTAAGTAGCTTAAACTAACACTGGGGGAAAAAAATCTAGATGGAAAGTCCAAATGAGATTAGAGGTTATTTACTTCTAAAACATAGGGAAAAGACTACACTGTATTTTATTATATATTTCCACCTATGTATTCACTAAAACTTTTATGCATATACTTGGAGAATTCCATAGCTCCCCTTTTCTGTTCCAGCTTATGTTTGTGTCATGTTTGGCTGCCCCTCTTCATTTAAGCAGCAGATTGCCTTCTCTCTTTGGGGGAGTCAGTGACGTGACTAGCTGCAGCGTTGCCTGTGGCCATTTGGGCAGAGGGAGGAAGGAGCCATCAGCATCCACCACATCCGAAGGATCCAGCGCCATTACCTCTCCATCATTCTGGCCTTTTGGTTTCCCTTTCCCATGATGGCATTTTGTGGAAGAGCAAGATGGACTTCCTGCCTCCTCCAAGCCCTAGCTATTATGGGGGAAACGCAAAAAAGATTCTTACATTTGCTCAATTCCTGTTATTACCCTAAACTTGCTCAGAACACAGACTTAAAACTCAGGCAGGCCTCAATGAGGAGCCCTCCTAGTCTCTCAGGCCCCTTTGTTTCAATGCATTTGGCTGTTCTACCACAGAACCACTTATGCATGAAAGCATTTGTAGCCTAGGAACTTGATAATTGCATCTGGAACAAGCTTCACAAACCCAGGGAAGAAAACTATGAGAGTAGTAGGGCAGCTCTGAAGATCTGAAAGGTAGAGAAGTTGTGGAACCTCCAGCTGGCTTAAGGACCTGCCTGGGAGGCTCTCAGAGGTTGGAACTTAGTTTCCGTATTGTCCCATACCAAGCATCCCCTAGGGACCCCACATGTCCTGAAGGAGGAGCCTCATGTTCCCTGTGACCCCTGCTTGTTTGGTGTGCTCCTTGGGAGACGTTTGAGCCTTAGAGCTTCTCTGTTCTCCCTGAGGAACCTGTCCTTGAGGAAGGGGATATGGAAGCAGAAGGGATTTGTGTTTGATCTTCAGAGGCTTGTTGGTTGGGTTGTATGTGGTGGTAATGATGATGATGATGGACTTTCCTGAGCCAAATGAGCCTCAGGAATGCTGAGATATGTAGAGCTGATCAGTGGGCTTCATTTAATATAAGGTATCTCCAAGCCTTCAGTAACTCGCCCCAGGCAGACCGGAGTATCCTGTACTTCTGAGCACTAGTGCCTTTCTTTATGCTGTTCTCACTGTCAGTGGATGAGAACCATACCAAGACATTCTGGGACATTCTGAAATTAAAGGTACTTATAGCAAATTTGGGTAGTTTTACTCTCATACTACCTTACCCAAAGCCCAGTGACAGACACCCATCTAAATGTCACCTCCTTCACATTCTGTCCTTGCTCAATTTGAGAATTTAATGCCTTTTTCTCCCCCTGCAGAACATTGACATCACCAATTTCAGCAGCAGCTGGAGTGATGGCCTGGCCTTCTGTGCCCTGCTCCACACCTACCTGCCTGCCCACATCCCATACCAGGAGCTGAACAGTCAGGAGAAAGTAAGTCACGGCTATCTGGGTTCTTCCCTAGAAGGCAAGAGGCTTTCCAACTATGCCAGTACATCCCACTGGGGCAACTTTTATAGTGCTAGAGCGGACATCAAGCTATTGGGGCTAGCAGAGATTACAGCTGACTGTGACTGTGCCATGAAGGCTCGCCCTCAGGAACATCTCAGCTTTTATTTTCAATACATACCCCTTGTGGCCTAGGGAAACACAGTGAGAGCTAGCTCACTGTAGCTAAGAAGTTACTGAGAACTCTCAGACTTTGCGTAGAACTCCTTGACACAATCTGATCTTCATGGTTTCAAAACCATGGCTAACAGTTTGTCCAAGTAGATTCCAAGGCTGGCAGAAGCTTAGTGGTGGAATGTTTGCCTAGCATGCATGAGGCCTGAGTTGTTTCCCAACACCACAGAAACGAAAAGCAACATAGAGTCTATGTCAGAGAATCAAAAAGTACCACCAAAATTTACTGCTCAAATAAGGAAGCTGTATGTCACATTTTTCCTACTATTTTTATTAATATACAGATGTAATACATAGTATTTACAATGAATTTGGGTGTTTCGTACATCTACGTATCACATCGACTTTACAATCCCTTCCCATTTTCTACCCTCCCACGCCCTCCCTGTCCCTTCCCTAGGCTCCGGCTATCACCTCGTATGGTTCCAAAGAATGTCTGTGTTCTGGGTTTTACAAGTCCGAGAAACCATACAGTGTTTAACATTAATCTTCTGCACCTAAGTCATTTCACTCAAGTCACCACTCTACCTCAGCTTCCTATTCCTCTAATGGGTTCACAGTAGTTAGATCTTGATATCTCTTCTCTGAATCCAACTAATCCCTTTATTGGGATATTCACCAAAAGTTATTTTTCCATATTTTCCTGTATCTTTGTTGTTATTGTTACACCTGGCCTTACCCACCAGTTCCCATTAGAAAATAACTATAAACATGTAGTTCAAAAGATTAGTTAATTTGGGAAAGAGAAAAAATAAATAGATACATAAAATTCAGTTGCCTTAGCTGAATACTGGAAGGTGCATATTTATACATTCACAAGGTTATCTTTACATCAATCAGTTTCCTTAGGATAAACTTTCATTAGTACCTGATAAGCGAATTGCTACAACAATATAAAGTTAAAACTATATCACATTGCTACATTAAATGAAGTCAAATCTTTACCACATAAATATACTTAAAGTGACAGACATGAAGGCAAATTTAGTTATTTCAGAATTCCTTAACTTTCATATCTTATTTACTCATATTTCACTAATTACCAGCATACTTTTTTCTCAGCTCATTCTCCTGTAGCTGTTGTTGATTCTTCTCTGGGGTCCTTGGTGTCGCTGGTCTCCCTTTCACTTTCCTGGTTTCCTTTAAGTATTTTCTGCAATATTGGTTCAGTAGCTGCAAATTCCTTTAAGCTGTCTCTGTCATGGAAAATTTTAAGTTCTCCCTTAAAATTAAAAGATAATTTTGCTGGATATATCAGTCTTGGTTGGCATTTATGTTCTTTTAGTGCTTGGATGACACTGTTCCAAGATCTCCTAGCTTTTAGAGTTTGGATTGAAAAATCTGCCATTATCCTGATGGGCTTATCTTTGTAGGTCACCTTCTGTTTTTCTCTTACTGCTTTTAGTATTTTCTCTTTGTGTTGGGTTTCTAGAATTTTAATTATGATGTGTCGTGATGAGGATCTCTTCTGATCAAAGTCGTTTGGTGTTCTATATGCCTGCAGTAGTTCCATGTTCATTTCTTTTCTTAAATTTGGGAAATTTTCTTCCATTATTTCATTAAACATGTCTTTTAAACCTTCTGTTTTGTCCTCAGTCTTCTCCTCGATTCCCATAATTCTGAGGTTGTTTCTCCTTGAATCGTCTATCAGCCATTGCAATGATTCACTTTCTTTATTTGCTTTGTGTTCTTCATGTATGTTGCAGCTCAGTCACTTTATTTTCTAGGTCTGACATTCTATTCTGAAGTTGTTTAAAGTGGTTGCTTATTATTACCTGCGTGCTTTTCATTTCCTGAATATCTGCATTCAGTTTTTCTATATCTCTGCTGTGTTCTATTCTATTTTCTTCTTTTGTCTTCATTATCTTCTGGTATATTTCTTCTCTGTTCTCCTCTAGTTGCTTTTGAAGGCTTGCTTTTTGCTTATCTATGTATTGGTGTAGCTCTTGTGCTGTCTGTTTTATTTCTTGCTTTAATTCCTGCTTTAATTCATTGAATTTCTGGGCCCAGAAGTTGCCATCATTTTTGCCATATTCATCTTTACTTACCCTGATATCATCCCCTGGGGTTTCAGGTCTTTCTGTAGGAGATTTGTAACCATGCTTCCCCATTTTTTCTTTGGTCTCCTCTAATTTCTTTTCAAGGCTTGCTTTTTGCTTAGCTAAGTGTTGTTGTAGCTCTTGCTCTGTCTGTTTTATTTCCTGGTTTGCTTCCTGCTTTAATAATTCCTGCTTTAATTCCTGCTTTATTTCACTGTCTATCTGAGCCCAGAAGTCACCATCACTCGTGCCCATCTGTTTTTTGAGTTCTGCAATTTCGGCACCCCTTGTACCATCCCCTGGGGAGTCAGATCTTTTTGTATAAGATTTGTTACCACGTTTCCCCATGGTTCTGCTACCTCTGACTGTCTCTGGTGCACAGGGAAGAAAATGGCTCCTGCTGACGTCACTGCCTGTGACGGCTGTTGAGCCCTGTTTCTGATCAGGGATCCTGGGGCCTTTTCTAGGGGGGAGCCCTCACTGTGTTTGTAGTACACACACCTGCGGGTTGGTGCGTCTAAGGCTGGGGCTGCCCGCTGCCAATAATTCCCACTTATCTGGGTCCGCGCTTACCTCAGGCTGAGGTTCTTGCCTCCGAACCTTGTTTGTGATCTGTGGGTGCCAGCAGCTTGGGGCCACGCCGAGTCGGCTGTTTTCCTTCTCATCTGATGTGACTTCAGGATTTCAGACCCGCCGCAGCCTCCTCTCCCATTGTGTGCTCCTTTCTCTTCTAGCTCCGTTCTCTCCCAGCTCCGCTCCGTCCGATGTTCAGGTCTCTGTGTGCTTTCCTCCGTCCGCAGCTGCCTGCCGTTTGGAGCCCGCTGTGGCCATTTTCTTACCATGGGGATTTTTCCCCCCTCCGGTTTCGATGATCCTTCAGAGTTTCTGGCCTCCTGCTGGTTGCCTTTCAGTTTTGGGGGATGCTCCTCTCTTTCCTAGCTACACCAAGCACACTTTTTCTAACTTTCTTCTTGACTTTTTAAGTGAGTTGATGAGGAGACATTGTGCAGTGCTGTTACTCAGTCACCATCTTGACTGGAAGCCTGTGTGTGTCACATTTAAGTTGCACATAAACATGTTAAAGACTTCAGGTACAGTCCCAACAGTAGAGAGCTATATGACTTTATTAACAGTATATATCCTATTCATAGGATCTTTTGAGTTGTTTTTACTACTGTGGCCCATAGCAGTAGTAAGCAAGCTGGACCTGGTAGTATATGCTTACATTCCCAATACTCTGGGAGGCTAAAGCAGGAAGGTGGAAAGTTTGATCCCAACCTGGACAGGTTAGCCAAGCCCTCTCTCTAATTTTAAAAATAGGGGACTGGTGATGCAGTTCAGTATAAACACCCCAGTTTCCATCCCCAGTGTCTATTCCTCCTGCCACAACACACCCCCTCCCCCACACAAAAGAGTTGGCAAACTTTTCCTATTAGGGGGCAAATAATTAAGAGTCATTTGGTCTCTGGTCCAGATACACAACTCTGCCATTGAATTAAAGCAGCCATGAACATGTAGGTAGAAGGGCATGGC
This sequence comes from Ctenodactylus gundi, assembly GCA_004027205.1. NCBI lineage: Eukaryota > Metazoa > Chordata > Mammalia > Rodentia > Ctenodactylidae > Ctenodactylus > Ctenodactylus gundi. Next base: position 236,913 of record PVKB01000415.1, on the reverse strand, counting down.
TATGTTCCTATAAAGCTTTATTAATAAATACAACCTATGGGCTAAATTGTCCTGTGTACAGTTTTGGCCTGTCTCTGACCTAAAACATTCTACAGAGTTGCCTTGGGAAATACTGTGGTAGGACCTGCCCTCATTCACTCACCCAGTGTTGCTTGCCACGCACAGGACACATACTCCAATAAGTGACACATACGTGTCTTATGTGCCTTTATGAGGTAGACAGACAATAAATAAGTCAGCTAACCTATATAGTAAGTATGGCTATAAATAAACAGTTATAAGTTATGAAAGAGCCAAGAGAGAAACACGGCTCTGTAAGAGTGAACAGTAGGATCTTATGTGTGCAGCACTGAGGATGGCTTCCAGGGCCTTGCCTGGGGCAGGGAAGCACTGGCTGCTGGGCAGCATCCTCGTGTAGGTCAGAAGACTGAAAAGGCCTTTCTCAGATGGTGGTATTTTAGCTGCAAGTATGAAGGTTACAGCACTGCAGACACTAGGGCAGCTTTCTAGGGCAGGGGCGCAGTAGGACCCAGGAAGCGCCAAGGTGCTGTGACCACAGGGAGGAAGGCAGTGGGCAGCTCCGGGAAGGGAGGTCTGTGGTACCAATGGCAGGCTCTGCAGAGATCCTCCAGGTGCCTCTGCTAGGAAGCTTGCGTTTTTCTGCATGCACAGTTCCAAACAATGAAGAGACATGGTTCATGTTAATTAAAGAGTTTTCTGACTTTCGTGTGATAAAAGGAACTTGAAGGGAAATAGGAATGAAAACAAAGCTCAGATTCTAGCACAGTAGCAGCAGTGCAGATGGGAAAGCTAGAAAGGTTTAAAGTATGTCTTAGATACAGAACCTGGACTTAGCAACCAGTTGGTTATAGGGAGAAAGAGTGAAAGATCACTCGAGGTATCTGGTTTCACAGGACTGTTTTCCAGGATGGACAAGGTAAATAGAGGTTTAGAAATTGCTTTGATTATCCCACATCAGGATTCAGGTAGAGCCATTATCAAGAAAATAAGGTTAGACTTTGTGGAGAGGGCAAGGGAACATGAAGGGAAGGAGGAGGAAGGGGGAGGGAAGGAAAAATTATCGTGATGCTATAAGTATAGGCATCAGTTTCTCAAGCCAGTTGTTATTGTTAATGTATCACAAATATTAATAAAAGTGGTTTTGAGAAAAAGTAAAGTCATTATTTTTAATTATTAAATAGTAAAGAGAATTGTCATAGCAATGAGGTTTTTTTGAGTTTTTAAGATGTTAATTGGGGTTCTTCAGAGAAGCATAGCCTTTTGGTATGGGGAGGGAAGAGAGACAGCAGAGAGGAAAAAGGTGATCCTAAGAAATCAGCTCTACAATTGTATAAGCTGGCAAGTCCAATATCTGCAGTTGTGCAGCCATATTGGAGACCCAGGCAAGAGTTGATAGCTAGGTTTGAAGGCCATCTGTTGGCAGAGTTCTCACTTCTTGGAGGAAGTTAATCTTTTTCTATTAAGGTCTTCGACTGGTTGAATTAGACCTATCCACTTCATGGAGTACCATCCCAAAGTCCATTGATTTAAATGTTAATCTTTTAATTGCCTTTACAGAAATATCTAGAATAATGTTTGTCCAAATATCTGCATACCATGAGTAGCCAAGTTGACATTTAAAATTAACCATCAAGGTATATTAAAATTTATGCATAAGATGGAAAAGTACCCAGTCTTTATGTTTTAAGGGAAGTTATAGTCATCAGTGTTTTGTTGTTATAATAAAATATTTGAGGCTTAGTACTGGATAAAGAAAGAAAGGTTTACTTGACTCAATTTTAGAAGCTGAAAGTCCCAGAGCAGGCAGCCCCATTTGCTTGGCCTTGGTGAGGGTCTCATGGGGATAGTGTCAGAATGGTGGGAGCGTGTGCAGAAGAAATCACATAGCAAGACAGGAAACCAAAGAGATCCAAGGACCAGGCTTGCTGTTTCTGTAACTCATTCACTTTAGCTAATCATATCCTATAAGGACTTCCATGTACCTTCCATGTACCTCCCTTTGTATGTAAAGTGACAAGATCTTGCCACATTGTCCAAGCTGGCCTCAAGATCCTGGGCTTCGGCAATCCTCCCATCTCAGCATCTGTGCTACTGCAGGGTTGGGTCAGGTCTAGGGCTGGGTCCCATCTTTCTGAGTTCATTCACCTGTCCTCCACCAGAACTATGAGAAAAGCCCATCAACAGTGGAAAAATAAGTTTATTCACAATTTGGCCAAATAGGAGCGCAACCGTTTCTCTCCCCCACCGCCACCTCACCCAGGGCACAGAAGCCCTTTAATTTATAGACAAGGTGTAGCAGAAGCCCGGAAATAGCCATGTGTAGATTTAGCCAAGCTTTGGCCCAGAGGGCTGAAAGTGTTGAATTCTCCTTGGTGTCGGGGATGAGGTGACAATTTATGCTCTCAGTAGGAGGAAGCTGGAGACACAGCTTATCTCTTTAAAAAGAAAAAAATCCTGACCTTTAGAGATGCATTTTAACCTCACTGTTATGTACTAAATAGCCAGGACTTTGAGCCACTGGGCCCTTCTTCTTGTGATAATGCAAATTAAAACTAAAGCATAAAATTTCAAGGAAAAAGCTTTAATTAGAAAGTGAGAGAAGTGGGGAAAGGACTGTGGCCTGAGTAACTGGAGGGGTCCACTGTGATGGAGAGGATCAGACTGGCCCCCCAAGAGCAGAAGTGTCACCTTGAAGAGCTAACTAGGTGGGTCAGGGTCTCACAGATCCTCATTTCAGCCTGCTTTTGTGGCATCCACATGGCTTGGGGGGGGGGGGGGGGTATACCTTTTTCATGAAATGTTTGCCTCTTTGCAGTGGTTTCATTCATGGAAGACTCTGTTTTTCCTGGGGTCTTAAGAGAACTAAGGATTCAGAGGGACATCCAATCACCAGCCTTGTAATGTTCTAGCCCCACTCCTATAGCAATGCTTAGAAGTCACCTGACTACCAATTCATGGCAGCGGCTGGACACTTCTAAGCATTGCTCTAGGAGTGGGACTGGAACATTATAAGGCTGGCTATTGGATGTCCCTCTGAATCCTTAGTTCTCTTGACTTGGTGTCCCCTGATCTGAAAGGAGATGAGATAGGCTGGGCACATTTAGGGCTAATAAATGTTGTTCTGTCAACTTTCAGGCAGCTATTCCCTGAATGACTGCCGTGCCTAAATACAAAGCCAAATAGAATTTGACCAAAAGTTTTACAAAACAAAAGCCAAACTTTGTTATACTTTGAAGTTACTTATGAGGCAATTAGAGGCTCAAGAGAAAAGTCAGGAGTATTAGCAAAACCTGCTATCAGGTCCCTGATTGACTCAGAAGAAAACACAAATCATGCAACCCTCCTTCGGCTGCTTTTGCAGCACTGAAGATGGACCTCTGGGCCTTCACACTGAACTACATCCCAGCACGTTTTCACTTTTTGATTTTGAAATAGGGTCTCAATAAGTTGCTAGGCTTCCAGGCTGTGTTAAAAATCAATTCTTGCTTTTTAGTAATTACAGGTTAAGGGTCCTAGAGATTGTCCTTCGTACTTATAATGGTGTCTGTCAGGACTATAGGCATGCACCACTGTGCCTGACTCATGTGTGGAATCTAAATGTCTAAAATTGCAGAATTCTGCTAAAGAACGTGAGTAGCATAACGTGAAATGTGAAGATAAGAACAGATATATGTAGGGGAACACGTTTGCTTCTCAATTTTGATTAATGTGCTAATTTTAACTTAATGAATCCTAATGTTTTTGAAATGAATTATAGAGGCATATAGTCATGGCTAAATGATTCTTCAGTTCATCTGTCTGAAGAAACATCTGAGAACAACCAGGCAGAAACTCAAAAATGAGCTAGAAATTAGGGATGAATGACTGTGGATCAGTGCTATGAACATCAAAGGAAAAGTTATTCTCAGTTGTCAGACAAGTAAGTCATATGACAAAGTACAGAGCTCTTCTCCCACTAAGGAAAGTCCACAGCAAGCAGGAACTGGGTTAGGGGCTGGGGCAAACTAAAACCAAACTTTTGAAGAGATGTCAGATCCAAATCCAGAGCATCCTAAAATGGGACTTTGAGCAATTGGAAGAGTAAGGAATGGAAAATATTTTTGAAGCTTTGTTTTTGAGTGGCTCAGAATCAGGGCTGTGCAGTGATAGAGAAGGAGCTTTGGGTAGACATCGTTTGTTGTCATCATTCACAGTCATCCTTGGAACGGAGCTGGGAAGAGTCAAGTGTGCTCCCAGGAAGGAGGAGCCACTCTCACAGGGCAGTGGTAGCCTGGACAAGGTGGAGGAGACGAGAGGGAGGAGTGGGGTGTGGAGCTCTGCTGGGATCTATGGACGTGAAGTTTAAGGATGTTATTCAAGGTCATAAACATAGTAACAATAAAGGAACTAAAATTAATCTAGGACTGTGATGGCAGGAGAAATGCCTTGTTCCTAAGTTCTTCTCACTCCTGGAAGGAAGTCAGTAAAGTCTTTGTTTTAGAAATCAGAAAGTAGTAGTGTAAGCATATTACAGAGATGTTGAGGTAATGAAGAAATAAAGGGAGAAATAAAAAGTTCTCCCAGGAATGAGGATTGAGAGTGGCAAGGTTTTTATTTGATTGTATTTAACTGTGTGATATATGTCGTGTGTGTGTGTGTGTGTGTGTGTGTGTGTGTGTGTGCGCGCGCGCGCAAGCCCATTTTTGTCTTTTTATTTAGAGATAGAGTCTCAGCAAGGTGTCCATGCTGGATGCTAAGTTGTGATCCTCCTGTCTCCTGCTTTGATTATTTTTTTCTTTTGATACAGTACCATGATTCAGCAACTTTGGCACAACAAATCGTGGATGTCATAAACCCTGTCAAAGCCAAAATAACCTAAGTAACAAAAATTTATCTTTGAGAGTAAATAATGTTATTTTCACTGGTAGTTGTAACCTGTTAATCTCTTTCCTGCTTTGAGACCACTGCTTGCATATTTCACTATTATTTGTTTTATAGTAGTGGAAATCCACAGGGAGGTGTCAGTTAGTGTTCTTTCCTGGTAAAAACTAGCTTTTTAAGTTAATAATTCCAGTCTCTCTGTCTTCTTAACCTAGAAAAGGAATCTGTTGTTGGCGTTTGAAGCAGCGGAAAGCGTAGGCATCAAGCCCAGCCTGGTGAGTGTTCTGCTTTGTGTCTTTTTGGTGTATTACTCTATCCATGTAAAAGAAAAAATGCCATCTACTAAACAATGTCTTATAGTTCACTGAAATTATTTGCAGAAAACCAGTTACTCATGACCCCTGATACAAAGTTATCCAATTGGTGCAATCACATATGGGTTAAGAGTTTTTAACTTAGATTGTAGATAAATTTCATTGTGGATAAATTTTAGTTCTAGAAATATAGTGGGCTGAATTATTGTTAAACCCGTGTTATGGCATGTTATTCCAGCACTCTGGGAGGCTCAGACGAGAGGATCTCAACTTAAGCCCAGTGTGGGTAAACTTACCAATTCAGTGATAAATTGGGATAAAGAGGGATAAGAGTGTAGTCGAGTGCAAAGGTCCTGAGTTCAATACCCAATGCTACCCCCTCCCAAAGTCAATATATAGCTGAACTCTCAAGAGAGAATAAAAGATAATAAAGTGCCAGAAGTTTAAAAAGGTGAAGACCAAAGTCACAAGGTATGATCTGAGACCATGGCCACCTCAGGGGTGACAATGGGGATGGTGACCTAGGGCTCTTCATAGATAGATACCTAGTAGGTACCAATGGCTTCAGGCTTTATGTGATAACCACAAAGTAGCAAGAGACAAGGACCTGTGCTCCCATAAACAGAGCATTAGTACCAAAACCCTTCTGCGTAAGACCACAGCATGATGCTCTTGGTGAAAATAGAACATTTTGAACTACACTTGCTTTTATTTCTTTATTTATTTTGAAGGCAGTGTCTTGCTCTACAGGCTGGTTAGCCTCGCAAGTGCTGGGATTACAGGTATACACCACCATACCCAGCTTATGTGGTGCTGGGGAATCTGAACTCAGGGCCTTGAGCTTGCTAGGAAGTGCTTTAACTGCTGAGCTATCTCTCCACCCTTACACTTACATGTAGAGAGGTAATAAGAAAGCTTGTCTCCAGCTTGAATTTTTTGTAGGCAAAAAAAAAATTACAATCATCTGTAAGAAAAAAAAAAGAAACTTGGAAACTAAATTTATTGTGTTGCATGGAGTCCTTAGCTTATACTCTCTGATGTGGGAAGCCCCTGGAGTAGAGTGACTGCTGGAAGCATGCTTACAAGCCAGAATTACAAACACTCAAGAAAATTATCATCTTTTTTTCTTTTTTGAGACAGGGTCTCACTGTGTAGCTTAGGCTGGCCTTGGACTCAAAGCAATCCTCCTGTTTCAGCCTCCCATGTGCTGGGATTACAGGAGTGCACCCCCACACCCAGTTTTATGTGGTGCTGGGAATCGAACTAAGAGTCTTGCACTTGCAAGGCAAACACTTTAGCCTATGTGCCAGTTCTCAAGCCCCAACAATTGTCATCTTGAGTTAGTCCACAGGTACAGTTAGCTGAGAACTAGAAATAATATGGATATGTGGACCTTCACATGAGCTGTGCTTCCACACGTGAAGGGGGTGAAAGGAGGACTAGAAACCACAGGAAGGAGCACAGTGCTGCCAAGAAGGGAGCAGCCTGGGGAGAGAATCAGAGCCACGGACAATGAAAAATTGGAATTAAAAATACAATTAAATGAGTTACCAAACTGTTTACATCAGCAAAACGAGAGCTGCTGAGCTAGGAAATAAGCATAAGAAAGTTACCTAGAATGTAAACAGGCATTAAAAATGGACAGTATCATAGAGGGCATTTAGTAGTTACTCATTTTTGACATCAAGAAACAGAAAACCTGGGTGCTGGAGGAATAGCATAGCAGTCAGAACACTTGGCTAGCAAGCTCAAGACCCGGGGTCTGATTCCCCAACACCATATAAACCAAGTGTGGTAGCTAATGCCTGTAATCCTAGCACTTGAGAGGCTGAGGCAGGAGGATAACTGTGAGTACCATGGGCTCATGTTAGTTCATGAACTAGAGAATGAGACTGTTTCAGAAAAGGAAAACCTAACTAACAATTGTTTAAACCATAAGATTTGTTTCATTTTGTTTCCTCCTGCTTTTCTTCTCCCCCTTCTCCCCTTTCCCCCTTTCTCAGTATTGTTCCCACTGAACAAGATATCTCAGCCCATTTTATAGTTTGTTGTTAACTTTCGATAAATAACCCTGGTTCAAACTTGGAATCCTCCTCCCTCTGCCTCCAGAGTAGCTAGAATAATAGGTGTGTGGCACTGTGCCTAACGTGTGTGTGTGTGCACGTGCGTGCATGTATGTGCGTGCATGATCAAAAGCCTTGGCAGTAGTTTCCAGGCCCGGCTTGCCACTCGGGGTTGTAATCAAAGGTGACGTCTCTTCTCTACCTCCACGATCTTTTGGTCTTCGTATGGCTGCCAAGTCCCAGGCATGACTTTCACCTGCGAGACAGAAAGAAGAGGGGAGGAGTGAAGCACGTCCCTCTTGTCTTTTCTCTTGTACAAGAAAAACTGACAGCCTCCTCGTGCTCCCCTGGCGCAGCTCTGCCCCTTGATCACCTGGGCCAGCTGCAGGGGTGTTGGGGGAAGTGAGTGCATACCATGTCTCCGCCTGCTCTGTGGGAGGCATTCAAGGCCGGTGTGGGAACCAGCTAGTTACAGAGCCTCATGGCCATGGAGATAAAATCAAACAATGCCCGTTTCTCATGTCCAGTGAGCGGGCCTACCAGAAGAAGAGCATGGTATGGAAATAGTGTTTGAAAAAATACTGTTTAATGAATTTCAAGCAGGATAAATAAAGCAAAGTATCCCTGCAAACACATTGTAATGAAATTTTAGAAAGAATAAAGACAAGACTCATCTATTTACAAAAAAAAAAAAAAAATTCCACTGAACCAGCAATAAAAGGACAACCCAGTAGAAAATTCTCCATGTCTAGAATAGACCCTTGCCAAAAATGATGAAGAATGACCAGTAGGCTCGGTGAATTGGTTGCTGGATTGGCTGAGGTGCTGGGGACTGGCCCCAGGACTTCAAAAATGAGCAGGAAGCGCTCTGCCTCTGCCCTGTGCGCCCAGCCTGACTGCCGAACGCTGAAGGTGCTCCGTCCCACCAGTGCTAATGAAAATCTAAACTGAGTCCAGCAAGATGTTGTTCTGTCACCTCAGAGGAGGGCAGGAATCCCAGAAGTGAACTGGTGACGGTGCAGCTAATTTTAGTATTATGAACAATGTTATGCTGATACAAATTTGAAACTGAACAGTTTTCTAGAGAAATAATCACATTTAAAAAAATATTAAATGTAAATATTTCTATAACATTTACTCAAGCAATTGAACTTTATAATTATTAAAGAAGTAGAAATCATACTTATGATACAAAATCCCAGTGAGCCCAAATTTTATTAAACCTTTATAAAACAAATATTCCTATTATAGATATGCACGTATAGAGAATTTAAAAAGGAGTGAGGAAGCCAGGCCCAGTGACACAGGAAGGCAGAGGTAGGAGAATTGCAGGTCTGGGCCCTGCTTGGGCTACTCAACAGCATGGCCACACCCTGCCTCAGATACTAAAACAGGGTTGGGAATGTAGCTCAGATCAAAGGCCTTGTATTCAGTCCCTGTTATGGGAAAATAAATAAATAAATAAAAAGAGTGAGGGACCTTGTACATCTGACCACAGTGGAGGAAAAATTTCTGCTCTACAAACCCTCTACTGACCAGTCCAAGTCCAAGTGCGTAAGGACCAGAGACATACGATCTTGTCAGATTATATTACACAGACAATAGGTTCTTTTTCTTTATCATGTCATTAATGTTTACTTCTTCCTTAACATGGTATTTCTTCTTAATTTTGCTCTTGTACTCTAGAAGTTGGTGAGATCATCCTTTGACCTGGTTGTCAGAGCGAGCAATTTCATTTGTAAGGGTGGTTGTGAGTTGCTACTGACAAATATGATAAGTAATCTCAAAAGTATTCTGGAACGTTTGTGAGCAATTTAACCAGTTTATACCATCAGCAAAATAGGAATTCCCTACATTCTTAAAATTTCTTTTCAGTCTCTTCTTTGGTACTAGGGATTGAACCCAGGGCCTGTTGATACCAAACATGCACTTTAGCACTGAGCTACCACACCAGCTCCAGCTTTGTAATACCATAATGTGGGTTGGAAAACAGTATGTTGAGTTACACTTGACATTTTCAAACAATACCCAGTTAGAAATGACAGCTGTAACTAATCCCGTTGTCAGTCACTTTCTATTGTTAGATTATGCAGAAAATGTTTTCATGTAGATATATATATTTAAGTAAATACAAGATCTTGATACAGTCAATTAACAAGGATAAGATCTTTTAAATTTAAATGAAGCTCTTAGCTGGAACTGGTGGCACAGGGATATAAACCCAGCACTCTGGGAGGCTAAAGCAAGAGGATCACAAGTTTGAGCCAACCCTGGACAACTTAGCAATTTAGCGAGACATTGTCTCAAAATCAGAACTAAAAATGAGCTGAGGAAGTAGCTCGTAGTATAAAGGACTTGGGCTTGATCCCCAGTACCAGCCATGAAATATTTAAACTGTTCAGTGTTCTCCAAGTCTCAGAAAGCATCCCTCTATACCCTTAGTGTGACAAGACAAGTTTCAGCCTACCACATCAGAAGGATTATAGAAAGCACTGGGAGAAAGGGGACTTACTACATCAGCACCATTACCACAGACAGAAAGTCCATTCTCCCAGGCTAAGAGTGTGTCTGTGACCCTTTGAGGGAACACTGCTGCACTGGCCGTTACTCTTTGAGGGACACTCCTCCTTCAGTGAGCCAGGGCGCCCCTCAGAACCATAGTGACACACAGACCACAGTCTTCAGCACCTCTGTGGAACAAGGCCATCAGGGCTCTGAATTGGAGAATATCAGAGTGACCCTCAAGCAGGCCCAGCCTGCGTGTGGCATAAGTGTCATCATGTGCACTTGGGTCGTTGTTTTTGGACATAGCTCACACCATGCACCACAATGGGCTTTTCCCATGCATTGGTCCACAGGAGCTTCCTAGATAGCCTGCGAGGTGAAAGTGCTGTGTGGGTGGGACACAGACAATCTCACAACTAATGAGCAGTGAGGTGAGGGTTTGAGCCAGGCAGGCTGGCTCTGGAGCCTGTGCTGTAGCCACTCATGACCTCACATCCATGACAAATAACTGTGTCCATAATCTGAGCTCCTAAAGCACAGCTTACTCATAGTACATAGCCGCATGGCATACATATTACAATCCATCTTAATGTAGCATATCTCTGTTTCTCCCACACTGCCAGAGACTGTGAACTCCCCTTAGATTTTTTTCCTCCAGATGTCTTTCTTAACATTTAATAAATAATTTATTTGTAAGTCAGTAATGCCAGTTGTTTTCTGTTGTAATAAAATACCACAATTTACTGTGTGTGTGTGTGTGTGTGTGTGTGTGTGTGTGTGTGTGTGTGTGTGTGTGTTACTAGGGACCAAGCCCAGGGCTTTTGCACTAAACTACATCCCCAGCCCATTTTTTACTTTTGATTTTGAGACAAGGTCTTGCTATGTCACTAAGTTCTCCAGGCTGAGGTCACACTTGAGATCCTTCTGCTTCAGCTTCCCAGAGTACTGGGATTACAGGCATGGGCCACCACATCCTGCTTCCCTGCCCCTTCCGTGGTACTGGAGTTGAGTTCCAGAGCCTTCACACTAAGGAATATTCCCCCGACCATTTTTAATTTTCATTTTGAGACAGAGTCTCACTCAGTCTCATAAATTGCCCAGACTGGATTCGAACTTACAGTCCTCCTACCTCAGCCTCCCTGAGTGCAAGGATTATAAGGATGGCTTTGTCTTTTATTTCCTATTATTTTTATATCTATGAAATTGATCCATAGTTTTGATTTTCTTGATATCTTTGTCCATTTCTGCTGTTAGAGAAATGGGGGCCTCCTAGAATGAATTGGGAAGTGCTTTCTCCTCTTTCTCTATTTTCCAGATGTAAGTTTTTAGAATTGGTGTTTTTTTTTTTTTTCCTTGAATATTTGGCAGGATTCATCACTGAAGTCATGTGAGTCTGGGCGTTATGATTTGGAAGGTTCTGAACTACTCATTGAAACAGATGGCACGTAGTATAAGATTGTTTAGAAATGAAACGTACTCTGCTTTGACATGTATGAAAGTATTTCTTCAATAATTTTCTTGGGCAGGAAGAAAAGCTTAGATGCTAAAGCACTTGCCTAGCAAGCACAAGGCCCTGTGTTCAATTCTCCAGAACCACGTAAGCTGGGCATGGTGGTGTACACCTGTAATCCTAGCACTTGGGAGGCTGACGCAAGAGGATTGCCATGAGTTCTAGGCCAGCCTGGGCTACACAGTCAGCTCAGGACTGGCCTGAACTACAGAGTTAAGACCCTGCCTCAAAAAAATTTTTTTTCTTTTTTTACACAGAGTCTCAACCTATAGCCCAGGCTGATTCTGAACTAACTATGTAGCCCAGGCTAGCCTTGTACTCACAGCAGTTCACCTGCCTCAGCCTCCTGAGTGCTGGGATTACAGGCATGCACTACCATGCCTGGCTTATGTGGTGCAGGGGAATCAAACTCAGGGCCTTGCACTTGCCAACCGAGTGATATTCCTCCAGGCCCTCAACTGTTACATTAACAATGTACCAGGTTTTTTTTCACATGTTTCCAAGGATTAAACACAAGGCCTTTACTCTGAGCTACATCCCAAACCCTTCTTAGTGTCTTAGATGAAGTCTCACTAAACTAACTGCTTATGTTGGACTCAAATTTACAATTCTCCTGCCTCAGCCTCCCATAGCCTGGGATTACAGGCCTTGTGTCACTGCACTTGGTCTGTGCCAAAATATTTTTAATTCAGTTGTTGCTAGTGTAAGATGTGAGTATTGATTGGATTTTCACATCCTCTCTGCAATTGAAGACCCATCGTGTCCTGTGGAAAGCTGGCCGCCTCCATCGGCCCGTAGGCTTCCGGTCCTGGCCCAGCACTTGGCCACCTTAGTTGACGTGCTGGGTCTTACCACTTCCTGCCCCTGCTGTCATCAGCAGTCCTCTTGTCCTGTTGCTCGGCATCTGCTTCAGGCGTGCACAGGCCCCTGACTGTAGTGCTATAGGTGGAGACAGGCTTTGATCCTTGTAATCTGTGGAAGCTTGCCTTTTTCCTTCAGAGTTGTCCCAGCTGTCTGTGTGCATGGTGCTCTACGTGCTCCCTCTCCATCCCTACCCACGGGTAATGGGAAGCTGGTAACCCTTTGGCATAACCACGGAGCAGAGTGGGTAATGCTTGTTCAGACATTCTTCCCCCCCCCCCCCATTTTATTGATATGTACAAGTGCAGAATTTAAGGTTTACAATGGAGTTGAGCATTTTGTGCACATACGTTTCTTGTCAAAGTGACAATGGCTTTCCTGCTCTCCTTTTGTCCCTCCCCTTACCCTCCCTTCCCTCCTTTCACCCCCACCCTGTCCCCCTCTTTCGCTTTGTCTTTCGTTTAAAGTTCCATGAGATAGATGTGGTCTGGGTCTCTCATATCAGAGAGACCATCCGATGTTTCACCTTCTGCTTCTGACTTACTTCACTAAGCATGATGTTCTCAAGTTTCTTCCATTTGCCTGTGTAAACCTCCACGCTGTTGGACCTTACAGATGCGTAGTATTCCATTGTGTATAAGTACCACAGTTAGTGTATCCACTGGTCTGTTGATGGGTATTTTGGTGACTTCCATGTTCTAGCTATTGTTAGTTGTGCTGCTATGAACATGGGTATACATATATCTCTGTTGTATGTTGTTTTGGCCTCTTTTGGATATATTCCCAGGAGGGGTGTCACCGGATCAAAGGGGATGTTTATTTCTAGTCTTTTGAGAGCTCTCCATACTGCTTTCCAGAGTGGCCAAACGAATTTACACTCCCACCAGCAGTGCAGAAGGGTTCTTTTCTCCCCACAGCCTCGCCAGCACTCATTGCTATTTGATTTGTTGATATAAGCCATTCTCTCTGGAGTGAGATGGTATCTTAGCATTGTTTTGATTTGCATTTCTCTTATGGCTAGAGATGTTGAACATCTTTTCATGTATCTATTGGCCTTTTGTACTTCTTTGTGAGTGAGCTGCCTCTTCATTTCATTTGCCCATTTTTCAATAGGATCCTTTATTTTGGTGGGCTTATTTTTCTTTAGCTCCCTATGTATTCTAGTTATGAGTCTCTTATCTGAGGTGTTGGTGGTGAATATTTTTTCCCAGTCTGTTGGTTATTTACTTACAATGTTGACAGTTTCCTTTGCTGTGCAGAAACTTTTTAATTTGACAAGATCCCATTTGTTGATAATGGGGATAATTTCTTTTGCTCTTGGTGTCTTGCCAAGAAAATCTTTGCCTACCCTTATGTCTTTTAGAAATTTGCCTACTTTGTCTTCCAGAAGGTTTGGTGTTTCATTTTTAATGTTTAGGTCTTTGATCCATTTTGTTGATTTTGGTGCATGCTGATAGGTGTGTGACTAGATTCATTCTTCTGCATGTGGATGTCCAGTTTTCCCAGCACCATTTGTTGAACAGGCTGTCCTTTTTCCATTGTATGGATTTGGCCCCTTTGTCAAAAATTAGGTAGTTGAGGGTATTTGGGTTTGTTTCTGCATCCTCGATTCTGTTCCATGGGTCTATCTGTCTATTTTTATGCCAGTACCAAATTGTTTTTACCACTATGGCTTTATAGTATAGCCTGATGTCTGGGATTGTAATGCCTCCTGATTCGGTCTTGTTGCTCAGGATTGCTTTGGCTATTCATGGTCTCTTTTGGTTCCATATGAATTTAAGAATTGTTGTTTCAAGTTCTTTGAAGAAATCGCCCACTCTCACCACTTTTATTCAACATAGTCCTTGAAACACTTGCCATAGCAATCAGACAAGAAAATAAAATAAAGGGAATCTGCATTGGAAAGGAGGAGGTCAAACTTTCCTTACTTGCAGATGATATGATTGTCTTTATGAAAGACCCAAAAAACTCCACTGTGAAACTCCTAGAAATAATAAAAAAAAAAAATTTAGCCAAGTCTCAGGATACAAAGTTAACACTAAAAATCAATAGCATTTCTATACACTAACAATGAACTTATTGAGCAAGAACTCAGAAAAACAATTCCATTCTCAATAGCTCGGCAAAAAATTAAATACCTAGGAGTATACCTAACCAAGGATGTGAAGGACCTATATAAAGAAAACTACACTACATTGAAGAAATAAGTTGTAGGAGACATTAGAAAATGGAAAGGCATCCCCTGCTCTTGGATAGGCAAAATAAATATAGTCAAAATGGCTATAGTACTGAAACTGATATATAGATTCAATGCAGTTCCTATCAAAATACCTACAAGTTTCTTGTTCAGACATTCTTCCTCGCAGGAACAAGTGTGCTTGCATCAGCCCTCTTTCTCTGCTGCTTCATGCCTGCAGGCTTCACAGCAGGGCTCTTTGCTAGGATTCTGTGTGACTGCAGAAGAATCCAGATTCAATCTGAGTTCATCGTTAAACAAGCACAGTGGCACAAATGTCCAAAAAATTGACTGCGGGACTACAGGCTCAACAGGGAGCGCTTGGCTGTCATTTTCTGGCCTCCACCTTCCATTTGCCTGGTCCAAGTTTACTTGCAGAATTGGCAGAGAAAAAAAGAGGTGGTGGAGGGAAGGAGGGAAGGCAGAAGTAGTCAAAGCAAATTGGCAAAAATAAGAACAAAGCCAGCCTGGGCAGTTCGGTACCTGTTAAGACCTTGTCTTTAAAAAATAACAAATGGCCTTGGGTATAGCTTGGAGCATAGGCCCTGGGTTCATTCCTCAGCACCACAAAAAAAAAAAAAAAAAAAAAAAAAATAGTGATTTTACAGAAAACTACAAAACCTGGCACATTAAGTGGTAATATTTAATGCTAGTAAAATAAACCACTTAAATTGTCTCAAGGCTTTTCTGATAACCTCATTCTTCTTTTTCCTTCCAGCACTAGGGATTAAATCCAGGGCTTTTGCATTGAGGAACATCTCCAGACCATTTTTTAATTTTTTATTTTGAGACAAGGTCTCACTGAGTTGCTCAGTTGCCCAGCTGGGCTTGAGCTTGTGGACCTACTGCCTCAGCCTCTCAGAGTGCTAAGATTATAGGCCTGTGCCACTAGGCCCAGCCAATAACCCCATTCTTAAGGAAATTCTCTTAACTAACTCAGTAGAAGGAGACGATGCTGTCCAGAGATACTTAGTGCCAAATCTGTAGAGGTGAAGAAGTGAATGTAAACCACAAGTCATGTCAATAATGGCAGCAGCGTGTGTCCACTCCCATGTAGCCAAGGAAGCAGCATGACAGTATGGATATAGGTCTAAACGTGACAGTGAAAAAGTCAGTCCCCTGTGGTAGAAGCCTGGGAGATTTACATTCTATTTATATTCACATGGAGTTTAAAAAAAAAAAAAGCTTAGAACATTTCTGATAGTGAAATTATGGATAATGGTTTTCTTTGTAAAACTATTTTTTTCTTTTTTTGAGACACGTCCCAGCTCTGTAGCCCAGGCTGATCCTGAACTCTGGTGTAGCCCAGGCTGGCCTTGGACTCAGGACAATCTGCCTGCCTCAGCCTCCAAAGTTCTGAGATTACAGGGGTTCACCACCACACTCAGCTTTATGTGGTGCTGGGGAATTGAACTCAGGGCCTTGTGCTTGCAAGGCAAGGGCTTTAACTGCTGGACCATTTTTCCAGCCCCTATAAAACTTTTTTAATGTCGTCATGTTTAAAGACAAAAGCAGTGGGAGATCATGTTTTCTTTTTTTTTTATCTTTTTTAAAAAGGTGGAGACTAGATAGTCACTTTGTATTCAACTGTTTTGCATAAAAGTAGAAGTATTTTATATTAGCAATTTAAAGCAAATATTTTTTAAATGTTACCCAGCATATAAGCAATTATAAACATTGCTTTTCTACTAGTATTTTTTTAGCAGCGTAATTGGAGTCCTCAGATAAACCCTTATTAGCTGACACCATGGGCTCCATCTCTGAAGCCGCCCGCTATGGATGGCTAAAAACAAACGCGGGTGCTCCAGCTCTGTCCTCGGTGCCTGCCGTGCCTGCTGATCTTTACAGGCTGACCGGAGAGCAGAAAGGCCAGCAACAATTCCACGTTTTTCATTTTTGAAAACTACTGGGGTCAATCTGTGGACTTTTCCGTCTTTAAAAATGGCAGTAACTCCCAAATAGATACAGTCTCTTCTTTGAATTTTGCACTTGAAGCACCATGTGTGCTTACCTTCAGCATGCATTTGTCTGTGTGCATGGAAGGTTTGCAAGAAGTCTGAGCCCTGTGATGTCCCCCTGGTGACCTGCCCCTCCCCCTACAGGAGCTCAGTGAGATGCTGTACACGGACCGGCCTGACTGGCAAAGTGTGATGCAGTACGTGGCCCAAATCTACAAGTACTTCGAGACATAACTGAGGGCCGGAGAACAGTCACCGCCTCCTGTGGCGTATCCTGGAAGCTCCTGGTCACTGGCCATTGACCCTGCTCTGCCTGCCACCCAGTGTCTGGATTTCCCAGAAGGCTCCAGCCAAGTAGCCAGGACTCACATAAGAACCAGAGCTGGGTTCCATCATGTGCTCTCAATTGCAGGTGCAGTGGAAGTGGAAGGTGGGGAATCTGTATTCTGCCTCCTCCTTGCAGACCAGGATGCCCTGCCCAGCCGACTTTCTGTGAGAACACAAGACATCTTGCCAGTCTCACATGGTGACTTGATGTGTAATCCACACAGTGAATCATGACAAACAGCACTTCTAAACTAATCTTTTTTCCCTAAAAACTTAGCTTTTGCTTTTTCCTTTGTAAAAATGTTTTCCTTACCATCCCTGCCCCCCTGCAAAAGAAAAAAAAGCACTCCACAAGAAAAAGAAACCCAAAATTTTTTACTCCAGAGGAGCCTGGAAAATGTTGGCCCATCATTTGAGAAATATGTGCATGTTCTAGATAACAGCCTGATGCCAAGGACTTGGTTACATTTCTTAGATCTCACTGTCCCACAGGTGATTCTTGGGCTAGGCAGAGGCACCTGAGCACCTTGCTGAGGAGTCCCTGGTGTGGTGTACAGAAGTGTGTGCTGGCCACACTGCCTGCATCCTTGGGGCCTTGTCTCCTCCCACACCTGTACGTGCTTGACCCACTTGGAATACCTTTCCTAGTGAAATGGACAGTGTCTCTCGTGGTCTTCACTGATTTTCACAACTAAACAGGCCAAGGATGTGTATGTCTTAGGATTCTAGGCAGACAAAATCTAAATATTTCACCTCTAGATAGACTTGGTTGTTGGTACTTCATTCAGCAGAAAGAAGCCGTGTGGTTGGGTGGTGATGGCTGTACTTACAGCTTAACAGAGAAAGTCAGTGTTCCCTGATACCCTGCTGGTTATCCTGAGTAGCCGTCAGTGTGGAGCCTGGTGGCTCCAGGTATTCTTCCTGGGCAAGTAAGAACACTTTCCCGGAGAGGAGAGTGCTAGTCACACAGGCAGCTGAAGTCAAAGCTCCACTATTTATTCATGTCAGTGCCAAACAGCACTGTGTCTGTGCCCCTCTGACAAAGGATCACTCACACGGTGAGTCCCTGAAAACTGCAGTTACTGCCAAATTGTTTTGAAGTGAATCTCCAGTTGCTGATCTGAGCCACTTATTCAGAACCAGGTCCCAGAGGCTGCAAGTTCAGTCCCTGTGCTGGAAGCCTCATGCCTCTGGCCCTTCCTCCAGGGTGGCCCTTCGCAGAGCTGGCAGCTGGGCCCTGCTGGTCAAGGCCAGCCGTGACGCCCGAGCTGCCTGACTGGGTGGGCCTGAACCTGTGCCTTGCAGCCAGATCTGTGGTCTCAATTGTAGCTCTGTATGAACCCCTGAGGAGCCTCTGGAAACCACACTCCTGACCACCTGACCAGATGAGTCAGACTGGGATGGGAGCCAAGATGTGTTGTGTGTGCAGAGTGCTATGAGACTTTGATGACCAGCCACACAGAGAGGGCCTGCACCTCTCTGGGCAGCCCCCACAGCACTGCAGCGCATGGGGCTCCTGGGCAACTATTGGGAGGTAGTGTTAATCACCTACCAGGCCCCCTTGTGTGCACCAGGTGTAACTTGCTCCTTCCTGATGAAAGTGGCCAAATGTGTCACCTGTGTTGCTCTCTATGTCTGTCATGGTACACCTGATGGTGCGTCTTTATGTTCTCCAAGCTTCTGATTTGCCAGAGTGGAGAGAAGCCCTGGCTGTCCCAAGTGGCTGAGCTGAGCAGCTGGAGGCTGTGACTGAGCTGGATTACCCAGTGTTTTCTGTGGGAGAGACAGTTGAAGTCTTGAGATTCACAGAGTGGTGTGTGGCCTGGTTGGTGCTCTTCAGCACAGATGCACAAAGAGTCTAGAAGGATCTCTGGGCGAAGGAGTCTGTGTTGTACCCATTGTGGTTCCCCTGTAGCAGCTCTCTCCAGTAAAAACTTGAGTTGCCAGTGAGGGGCCAGAGCCTCCCCTCCTTATCTCTAACAGGAAGGGAGTGTTGTGGTAATAGAAGGTCATGTGCAGTTTGTTTTTGTGAGTGAAGGAGGCTCCCTGGCTGTCTTTGCTTTTGCCAAGGGGCATAAACAGGAATGTGTGTCCTGTGCTCAGAAATAGGTGGTGGCAGGGTCTAGAGACTCGGCCTGTCACAGTGAGACATGGGGCAGCTGGTGGTGGACGTGAGGGTCTCAGGAGAGATCAGAGCCCCAACTGAAACCCAGACAGCACCCTGCATTTTGTTCATTTCTACCAAGCAAACCACCCACTTCCCAGCTGCTGGTCCTGAGTCTGTCGGGCGGGACACCATGCTTCCCATCTCCTCTCAGCTGGCACTTAGTTAAAATTATTTCATGGTTGTTTAGGTAGTTTTTTTTAAATGTGTAATTTTTATATTAAAGAGAGTTGCAAAATGAAAGATTCTGAGGAGTTAGGATTTAAAGAGAAGTCCATGGATTTTGCACTTGACTCACATCATGGATGTTAGCGAACTGGTGGACAAGGGCAGCCTTCTGAGGAACTTCTCTCTCCCAGGTACCTTCTCACTTCAAAAATGGTATTGGTCCTGTGTTTTCATTCTTCATTCAGTTGTTGATTTGCAGTTTTTATAGGGACCATCCAAATGAGATGCTGTGGGCCGAAGATGAAAGTACAAGTCCCACATACCCAGTAGCCCGGACCCATATCCCAGCTAATGGGAGGTTGAGGCAAGAGGATCACTTGAGCCTAAGCGTTTGGGGCCAGCCATGGGAAGACCCCCTCTCCAAAAAAAAAAAAAAGTTGTCCCAAAGTAATTAACAATCTAGCAGTAATAATAATAATAATAATAATAATAATAATAATAATTTAAAAATCTACCATCTTCTGTTCCCTGCTGCCCTCTACTGCTAGCCAAGCCTTTTGATCTCTATCCTCCCGGTTTCCCGTGGAGGTACAGGTGTGCCATGCCCTCTGCCATACCCAGCAGTTAGTTCTTAGCCTTCCACTGTTCCAGGGCCATTTTGGAATACCATACCAGTGACAGGTAGGAACAGATAAAACCTTACAGCCTTTTTAAAAAGTCTTTTTAGTTTCTACATTGCCCACCTGCAGTCCTGTGGCCCGGGATGCAGATTTGCTGAATCTGTAACATCTCCAGTAGCTGCCAGTTTTAGCTACATTAGTTGAATGCAATTGATACATCTGTGGTCTTGTTCTATACAGAGCACACTAGATTGGACCCAGCAATGTCAGGATGCAACATGCTAGCAGAGGTGTATTCAGCTGTTAACATGAAAGTGTAAAGTTTACGTGTAATATTTCTAATAAATATATTTTGTTTCTGTCTGATGGTTTTTCCAAGTGACACCTGTCATTAATTTTTTGTCCAAGTATGAAGTTTATGTTGAGTCTGCTCCCAAACCAGTGTCCCAAGGCCTGTGCTCCTGCACGTACTGCAGTCCCACAGCCCCTGCCCTTTCCTGCCTTAGCGGAACTTCCCACAAGGGCCTGGGTTCCTGACAGCCCCTTGCCTCTCCTGTTGTCAGCTGCCATGCTGTGACTGCGGGCCCTTTGGAAGATCAGCATTTGGGGCCCTCGCTGGATGCTGCCAAGCTGCGCAGATACACACTGCATGGCTGACCACTTGCCAACGAAGACCTTGGAGACACCAGGAGCTGTTAAATAGCCGTAAGTGCCAAGATTGAAGAAGCAAAGTGAGCACAAATTTAAACTGCCAGAGAGTAGCAGTGTCTTCTGACACTGAGATACTGCAGCCAGTTTAGCAGGTGACAAGTGGCTCTTCAGAGCCATCATTCTGTTTGGTATCCCAAGCCAGAAGCCCAGCCTACAGGAGAGAGAAAGAGGCCACCTGCTGTTGACTCTGTCACTCCTCCTAGGGAAGCTCCACTGCCCCTGCCCTTCCCCCCTGAGGCCCGTTGCTTCTCTAACTGGCACAGCATGGCAAAGGCTCACCATGCACTAAGCCAGGACAGCTGTGAGGTGACCACAGACGCTGTATGTAGGAGATACCAGGTCTTCTCTGCTCAACGTTCAATGGCCGGTGCCATCGAGGCTCCCCAGGCTGTTCACTCACACACAACAGCACCTTCAGGGTGGCCAGTGTCTCAGCACTTGCAAGTGGTCTCTTCCATATGCACCATTGTTCTAGAACTCAGCAAGGTGATTACTGCCCTCCAGACGTGGACCTGTACATGAATGAAGCCTGATCCTGCAGACACCCCATGACTGATCTGTCTTAGTGCAAACACATATAGGCAGGTCCATCCGAGTCTGAAGTGGCTTCCTCGTAACACTAAAGCCTGAGATCTGTATTAGCCTTTCTGAGCTCAGATTCCTCACAGGGCAGTTGTCTTAGTCTATTTTCTGTTGCTGTAACTAAATGCCACAGGCTAGGTAATTCCCAAAGAACAGAGGTTTAAACTGGCATCACCTGGGCATGGTGGTTCACACCTATGGTCCCAGTCCTCAGGAGGCTGAGGCAGTAGGACTACCATGTGTTCAAGTCCAGACTGGGCTACATAGTGAGTTCAAGACCAACCTGGAATACAGAGCAAGAGCCTGTCTCTAAATAAACTGGGCACAGTGGCTCATGCTATGACTGTAGGCCACTTGGAAGATCACCCTCTGGAGCCCTTGCTGGATGCTGCCACACTGTGCAGATGCACACTGCATGGGGTGCTGAGGGAAGAGGCTTTCAAGTTGTAGTCCAGTCTCGGAAGCTTCTCAGGACCTTGTCTCAAAGTAAAAATGGAAGGGGATGTATGTAGCTCAAGTGTGAAGACACTGGATCCAGTCTCTGGTAACACACACACGTGGGGACTCAGAAGCAGACAAGTTGATTTGGCTCGTAGCCTGGAAGCTGAATGTGAAATCACAGTGACAAGTGTCTGATTGAAGCATTCTGGCTGCCTCCTACTATGGCAGAGGGCATCGCTGGGTAAGAAAGAGCAAGGGTGACAGCTCCGGTCTCTTCCTGATTTTATAAAGCTCCTTATGTTACCGTGAGAGCCCCACCTTCTTGACCTTGTCTTAATATCTCCTAACGGTACCTCCCATGGCCTAATACTGCTGCAACATGAGTTTGGGGATAAGCTGCTATCCAGGAGACATTCTCCACACCACCAATGGAGGAGAAAACCCCAACCCATGGTGTGGCAGGATCCTGGCAGGGCCTGATGCTCAGTGCATCCGAGTGGTCTGTGATATCACTATTTGGTGAGCACCAGCCTCTGTGCTGGGGAGGATGGGCCCTGTGGGATTTGGGCCACCCTGTGCCCATCCACAGCCAGCTCTTCTTTCTCCACTGCTGAGATTGTTTATTTCTTTTTATTTTCTACAGTACTATGGATTGAATCCAGAGCCTTTACACAGAGCTACATCCCAGCTCCCCCTCTTTTTTCAGTATAGGGGATTGAACACAGCCTTTGCTCTGAGATACATCCCCAGACCCCTTTTTAAATTGTTTGAGGTAGGATCTCACTAAGTTATCAAGTTTGCTCAGGCTGGGCTTAAATTTACAATCTTCCTGCCTCAGCCTCCCAAAATACTGGGATTACAGGCCTGTACCACTGGGCCCGCCTTTTATTTTTTATTTTGAGATAAGATCTTGCTGCATAGCCCAGGCTAGAGTTGAACTTGGCAGTCCTCCTGCCTCAGCATCCCAGAGTTCTGGGGTTACAAGCGTGTACCACCTCGCTTGGCTAAAGGCTGAGATTCTTAGGCTGTTTATTTTGTTCTCTCTGGTCACCTTTGAAAATAGATCTGTATTTTATTTTATTATAGTGCCTCGGTTCATGAGCAATAGTTGCTGTAAAAATAATGTTTGATTAATTAGTGACAACTTCTAGCTCCACTGATTTCCCTCTGACTTGGACTGGATCATCAAACTTGGGGAAGCAAATACCTCAGCATCCGGCCAGATGTGTTTTCGCAGCCTCAGGGCTGTGGTCAGTTTTGTGAGCAACTGTTTCCAGCATTTTCTAACTCAGTGGTGAATGGGAAAGGCCCCTGGAGAGAAATGCAAAACCTGACCTTCCCGAGGCCTCTGCCTTCATTCCTCTCTCCTTTGCCTTGCATCATTTTTAATAGAGTAAATGACACAGTGTTTCCAACCCCTCCGTGAGTGCAGTCTAACAACCCATCTGCCTTACCAAAACTTCAGTGAGATTTTTCTAGATAATGAAAAATATAAGGATTTGACCGTGACAGCTTCCAGGGCTATCCCACAACCCTGCCACCCACCTCACTCGCTGCTCTTCCTTAAAGCACATTCTTACCCTCCTTCCAGAGTGAAGAAGCAAAACAGAAAGTGGAACGTGAGAAGTTAGCCGCAGCTTTCTTTCCTCCTACGTGTGACCTCAGAAGGCTTCGTCCCATTTGAGAAGCCTAGAAAACACATCTGGTCAAAGAAGAGCCTCACCCTGAGGAAGGATGAGACTGAGGGCAGACCCACGGCAGCATCGGGGCAGGAAGATGTCACCAGGCCCTTGCAGCAGCTGGAAGCGGAGGCCCAGGCAGTGGGACGTGCAGCTCATGGCAGCAAGGAAGATGAGCTGTATTCATTCCTGGGGAAGCATTTCAAACCCATTTGTAACTGCCTAGTGATGAAAAGAAGCTTTTTTAAAAAAGTGCCTCCTGTCACCACCTTTGCAGTCAACGGTCACACACTCCATAGTAAGCATGAGGCGGTACAAAATGGTGGCATCCCATGTTTTTGCTTCTCATTTGCTGTGGTGACAAATTATCAGAAACTTGGTGGTTTCGAGCAACACTAATTTGTCATCTTACAGATTTGGTGGTTAGAATTGCAATGTGAGACTCAGCTGCATGCTATTGTTTGGATCTTGAATACTCCTGACTGTCAGCCTTTGGTGCTTTTGGGAGATGGTGGAATCGTTAGGAGATAGAGCCTCATGGGAGGAAGTAAGGTCACCCAGGACATACCCTTGAAAAGAATATAGATACACCTGTTCCTCCTTGTGTGTCTCTGCTTCTTGGCCACTATGAACTGAACAGGCCTCCTACGCCATGCGCTTCTATGATACACTGTGCCCCCAAGAGGCCCAAAGACAACACTGTTAATCCCTTTCCCGTTGCTGGAGCAAAATACCCAACACCTACAACTTAAAGGAGGATAAGTTTATTTTAGCTCACAGTGTCAGTGGATTCAGTCCATAGTAGGCCATCTCCAACGTAGAAATGGTGGCGTGATCCCAGCACTGTGGGAAACTGAAGCAAGAAAGTCACAAGTTGAGCCCAGCATGGAAAACTTAGTGACTTAACAAGATCCTATCTCAAAACTAACAAACTGGGAATATATCTCAAACGCCAGTATCAAAAAAAGAAAAAGGAAGGGCCCTCTTAGAAGAGTGTGGTGAGGAAAGCTGCTCATATCATGGCAACAGAAGCAGAGAAGGGAGGAGCTGAGAATATACTGGTCCAGGTGATGCCCCCAGTGACCCACCTCTAACCAGGCCCCATCTTCTAATAGTACATTCAGTGCCTTCATGACCCAGTCTCCAAACTCATGAGAATTTGGGGGACATTTTAGATCTAAAGCATAATAAAGACCAAGTGACCATAGACTGAAACTTATCAAACTGTAAGCTGAAATAAAGCTTTCTTCTTTGTAAGCTGATTATCTCAGGAATTTTGTCATAGAAATGGACTTACACGTTGGGTTAAAAATGAAGATGTGATCTCTGGAGGCTCCAGGGGAGAATTCATCTTGCCTCTTCTAGACCCCAAAGACAACCCATACTCCTTGGCTTATGGTCCCTTCCTCTATCTTCAAAGCCAGATGCAAGTGACAGCTTTTTTGGCCAATTCTGCAAGATAGGTCATATATTTTTCTAGTATATTTTTAATAATCTGAAAAAAATTGCACTGAACCTCTTTTTCTGCAGCCACAGCTCCCTCTGTTTGTCTACAGCTGGAAAAAGTTCACTGATACTAAGGGTTTAGGTGAGTAGATTGGACCCATATGTATGATCTAGGCTATTCTCATCTCAAGACCTCAACCTTAATCATATCTGTGGAGTCTCTTTTGATATCTAAGGTACATAGATAGCCTCCAGTAAAGAGGGAGTGGACATCTTTTGGGGCTGCTATTCTACCTGCCACAATCATGTTTTCTACATCTGTCTCCTCCCATTAGCAATCAGAATCTACCTGTATTTCCTAGGCATAATTACCAAACTACGGTAGTCAGGGTTCTCTATAAAAACAGCCAATGGGACAAATGGATATGGAATGAGATTTATTACAAGGAATCGGCTCCTGTGATTATGGAGGCTGAGTAGTTCCATAACTTACCGTTTATGAGCTGGAGACCCAGCCAGACAGAGGATGGTGTTAACAGGCCTAATAGCCCCAGGGGAGTAGATTCTAGTCTGACTCATCATGGCATCTCCTTGAAGTTGTCTTCTTCTAAATGCCTAATGGCCTATTTCAGACCAAGTTAGGAACCACTTTGGACTGTTTGGCCCAAAATTTCACACTAAACTCTCCAAAGAGATCTCCTACATCCCACCAAAGGTAGTTGCATCCTCTCTGCCTCCATCCCCCACCTGCCATGCCCCCTCTCCTTCAAGGATTACTGTAAGTAATACTGCCTCAGGGAGGCATCCACTTCATTCCCCGCACCCCATCCCAGTTTGGTTGTACCCCTGAGATCTTTCAATGCAGACCTCGTTTCTCCCTCAGGACCCAGTCAGATGTACATGAATCCAGCTATGGTGTCACCGTCAAGTGAGTGTCTGTTTCCTACCCCCACCCGTGACCTACACCGTGTGCCAGAGGTAACCCAGTGCCACCTCTTCATGGTGGAAAGGCTGCCCGAAAGCACGAGGGAAGACGGTTTAAGAGAGGCTGATGTGGAGTGGGAGGAGGTCATGCGGTGCAGCCAGGCTCTGGGTTAGTCAGATGACAGGGTGGAAAAAACATTCTCCTACCACACTTTATTTAATTTAAAAAAAAAAAAACTTCATGAAGGAATTGGGTGACTTTGTCTAGATAGGGTCAGTTGTATTACAGCACCAGTGATAGTTTCAATTATTGTGAGTTTAAAATCCTTTAAGCCAGGGTTTTAAGCCATTTCCCCCAAACCAAAGTACTCCAGGGGCACCTCAGGGTTCCAAAATATTTTGAAACCGTATACTATGAAACATTTTTGGAATTCTTTTGAAGCCTTGAATATGTTTCTGGAATTTTAAGGTCAATAATCCTTCATGACATAGCAGAGACTGTTTAATATAAAAATGACTTCACCCCCAAAAATCTCTGAATAAGAATGACAGACCAGAAAGTTATTTCAGAACATCCTACAGATATTTGCCCTATGGAGTGCAGAAGGCACAGACATTGCCCAACACTAGGAGCTGGGAGCCGTCCTGAAGCCCTGGCCAGGGCCCACAGCCCAAATCACAGCCGCCCACCAGTGACACAGCACTAACGATCCGGCAGAGCCCTCAACGCATCCATCAAGATGCTCACCGGGAACTACTTGCGTATGGGATCCAGGAAACCAGTGATTGATGCCAAGAACATGAGCTGGCCAGCGTGCATCAGCCAGATCCAACTTATCACAAGCCCATTTCTGATTTTGAGACCAGGTCGGGCTAAATCACTAAGTTGCCCGATCCTACTGCCTCAGCCTCCCAGAGGGCTGGGATTACAGTCCTCTGCCAAAAGCCTGGCTCCCATGTACAACTTAAAGCGACCGGTGGCTTTTCTCCATTGAAAAGCTGTGGACGCCCTTCCAAAGCATCAAGAGCTCAGAGCCCTCTATGTCCCAGACAGGGGTGCTGCCCCTCACCGCCTTCCCCTCTGCACCCGCCCCTCATCTCCTTTGAAACCGAAATTCTCAGAACACGAAACCAGAATTGGAATGTCCACTTCCTGAGTGTGTACATTTTATAGGATATTCCAAAATGTCCCAAGAAAATAGTGTTACCATCACACCCAAACTGGAAAGTCAACATCCTTTCAGTATTTTATCTGCAAGCTTACATATTGGGTTGGTTGAGAGCAAGGGATAGGAGAGAGGATAAAAGAAATAAAGATAGGTTAAGAGGATACAGGAAAACTAGTCTGGAGGAAGCTGTAGCCCTAAGAAAGCTGCCGCTTTGCGCAGGCCTGTAATCCCAGCCAGCAGCCTGGAAGGCGAGACAGAAGGATCAAAAGTTGGTGCCCAGGGCTGGAGGAATAGCACAGTGATTAGAGTGCTAGCCTAGCACTTTTCTGAGTTCAGTTCCCCAGCATCACATAAACTGGGTATGGTGGTGCACATAGGAGGATTGCTGTGATTCAAGGCCAGCCTGGGCTCCATAGTGCGTTCAGGACCAGCGTGGGTTACAGTGTGTAGTAACACTATGTAGTAACAGTGTGTAACCCAGTCTCAAAAAAAAAAAAAAAAAAGACAAAAAATAAAGAAAGAAAGCTGGAACCCAGCCTGGGCAATTTAGCAACTTCGTGAGACCCTGTCTGAAAATGAAAATGGAAAATGGGCCTGGGCTCAGTCTTCAGAACTCTCCACCCCACACGCACAGAGGCTGCAGCTTCAGAACATAAGGAAATCCATATCTTCTACTCCCTAGGCTTGCCTTTCTCCCTGGCTCCTCAATTCCAAGTTTCTTTTTCTTTTCTTTTCTTTTCTTTTTTTTTTCCTCACAGCATTGCAAACGGGAAGCTAAAGGAAGTACCCTTAAAGGTCCTGTTCCCTTGACCCACCCCTTTGGGTCCAGTGTCAGTGTCCCCTTCCAGGTTTAAGCCCCTAATCCACCATGCACCTATAATCTATAATCCACCAAACACCCATAATCCCCCCTCTAAACCTGGCTCCCATCTTCTAATCACACCCGGCTCCACAGATAACCCAAAAGGCAAAAGGTCCAGATACATGAGACATTCCAGATCCAAGTCACAATAAAGCCTTTCATTTCCCCATATATATATATATATATATGCAATACATAATAGTCTTAAGCAGTATTTCTAGTAGCCTTAAAGATACTCTTAAGATTGTAAATTCAGCCTGTTTTTATTCTGATACTACTTGCAGTGATTTCCATTCTCAAAGAAACAGTATAATTAGCCACGCCAGGTGGAACAGGCTTGTAATCCCAGTACTCTGGGAGGTTAAGGGAGGAGGATTACAAGTTCAACCCCAGCCTGGACAATTTAGTAACTTAGCCATACCCTATCTCAAAATATAAAATTTAAAAATGGGCTGGGAATGTAGTCCAATGTGAAGTCTCTGCTTCAATCCCCAGTATCACTAACATTAGTAAGAAGAAAAAAATAGTATTAACTGGGTATCATATCTCTAAACTTGAAATAGTTGTTTTGCATTTCGTGGTACTGGTGATTGAGCTCAGAGTCTTTACTCTGAGCCACATCCCCAACCCATTTTCTATTTTTTATATTGAGATAGATTCTCACTAAGTTTCTCAACCTGGGCTCCAACCTTCAACCCTCCTGCCCCAGCTTCCCAAGTGCTGGGATTCCAGGTGTGCCTGGTGGGCCAGGCCAGTTCATATTATAACCCAGTTGGTAGAGGTAGCTTTTGCTTTAGCTCACTAGTAAGCTGCTGACCTTGAAGCAGATACTAGGTAAGTGACTACTCAATAAACTAAATATCCAAACATTTATTTTTTGCTTTTTGTTTTTGAGATAGGGTCTGGCCTTGTAGTCCAGATTGGCCCTGAACTCACTATGGAGTCCAGGCTGGTCTTTGACTTGGCAATCCTCCTGCCTCAGCTTCCCAAGTGCTGGGATTACAGGTGTGCACCACTACACCCAGCTTTGTGTTGTGCTGGGGAATCAAACTCAGGGCCCTGTGCTAGCAAGCACTTTAACTGCTGTGCCATTCCTCTAGCCCCAACATCCAAACAAAATTTCTAGATCACCCATCTTGAAGATACCCCAGGACTCCACAGCACCCTCAAACCCAAGCCATCATATGCTACACACCTCTGGGACCTGCATTCTTTCTCAGTAGGTATTCTTTGATGCTCCCTAATAAATCTATCTATGCCTGTCACAGTGAGACTGTAACTAACAGTGGTCTGCATGTCATGGCAGAATAGGAAGCCAAGTCCCACGGCAAGGCAGGAAGTAGTATATAACCTCCCAGGTCCCATCCCAGTGACCTGCTCCTGCCAGGTCCTACCTCAGTGTCCCCCACTTCCAGGTCCTACCACACACCTGTGATCTATACTCTACCAAACATCTGTCTTCCCCCACACACCCACAGTCCAACCTCCAGGCCAGGGCCCCTTCTCCCAACAGCACATGAGTCCATAGACAATCCATGACATCCAAATACATAAGACTTTTGGGGGACATCCAGGTCCAGACCACAGGTGTCCCTTCCAGAACTTCCTGTGCATGTATGGGCAAATGTGCAGACAATGATAATCCGCTTTCTCACCCAGAAGGGAGCATGCAGTGCACGTGGCCGTACTCCTGCTTTGCAGCCATGAAGACAAGCCACTTCACATCAGTGCTAACAGAAGTTGGCCCCTCCCACCACCGAGTCCCATGCTCTGTGGGATGACGCAGCACACAGGTCCTCCCCAGTGCCAGCAGGCACTGGATTTCCCAGCCTACAGAACTGGGAGGGGGAGAATTAACCCAGTGGTACTCCACTACAGCAGCATAAAGAGGACTGTCTCAGTTACTTTTTCGTTGCTGTGACTCAATACCTGACACCCACAAATTTAGGAAAGGAAAGGCTTATTTTAGCTCACAGTCTCGAAGGTCACGGTCTATTCAGGGGCAGCCAGCAACTATCGAAGTACATGGCAGAGAGAGACGGAGGCAGCTTCCCCGGACAAACAGAAAGACAAGCTGAGGCTAGTTAAAACTAGTCCCCCGTCCTCCAGGAAGGCAGGTGCAGCTTATGTATCCTTTCAGGTCTCTGCCCAGTAACCAGTCCCTCCTGCATCCAGGTGTGGCCACTACACGCCATTAATCCTCACTTAACTGCAATCCACCCCTCCAGACCAGACCCCAATCCACCAACATCACATGGTTCAATTAAAATACATGAGACTTTTGGGGGACACTCCAGATCCTAACCACAACAGTCCACCCCTGTCACCCAAAAGACTCATGTCCTTCTCCCCATACAAAATGCAGTTAGTCCTTCTCCAAGAGTCACCAAAGTCTTAACAGTTTCAGCACTGCTAAAGAAACTCCAAGTCCATAGTCTCCTCTGAGATGTAAGACAAACTTTTAGCTGTGAGCTCCTGTTCAAACCACAGAGTTAAGCACTTCCAACATAATATGGCACAGGGTAAACATTTCCATTCCAAAAGGGAGCAATAAGGTAATAAAAGGCAATAGGACCAGAACAGTTCCTAAATCTGGCAGGGCAAAGGTTAAATCCTGTAGCTCCATGTCCAGCAACGGGGGTAAATGCTGGTGAGGCATGAACTCCAAGGGGCTTGGGTGGTCCCACCCCTGTGGCTTTGCTGCTGACTGCAACCACTGTCTTCCTTCCTTTGGGCTGAATCAACTCACAGCCTGATGTGTTTCTCAGCTGACAATCCATGCTCCCAGCTTCTCCAAATTTTCAGGCTCTCCACTGGACCTTAGGCTTCTCCTTTACAATTTCACACATTGCCCTCCCAGGGGCACACTGCTTGGCCTCCAAGGCCTTCCTCTGAAACCTGGGTGGAAGCCTACATGACCCCACAACTCTTGGGCTCTACAAGCTTGTAAAGCCGGGACCACGTGGACGTCTCCAAGATCCGCCACTGGCTTGAGCAGGAATCTGGCTCCTTTGTGCCACGGTTGCAGCAGCTTCTGAGTGCCTGGATTGCTGAACTCTAGGAAGCTGAACTCCAGCAAACATTTCCCTCTTTGGCCCTACAGGGAGTCCTGGGGTACTCTTCACAGGACAAGATCTTTTGCCATTGCACCCTTTAATTAGTAAAGGTTGGGATCTTGCTGATTCCTAAGTCACTGTGAAGGCCTCCTTCTTACAGTCCTGCTTCCAACTTCTTGGTTTCTGTTTAATGTTAGTCTCTTGAACAACCACATGCTTTTCCTCTCCAGACTGCGAGCTTTTTATATCTGTTCTCTCTGCCATTGTCTCCTGTCTTTCACTATAAAGCTGGCTAAAAGCCACAAACAGAAGCTATGTAACAGTTTTAACATCAGTTTGCCTTGAGATTTCCTCCACCAGAGTAAGCAGTCCGCCATCCTTAATTTCAGTTTCAGGCAAAGTCTCTGGACAAGAGCAAAATGCCAACAAACTTTTTGCCAGAGCGTAGCTGCTGTGGTTAGGATCTGGAGTGTCCCCCAAAAGTTTCATGTATTTTAATGTTATGGATTGTCTATGGAGCCATGTGATGTTGGTGGATTGGGGTCTGGCCTGGAGAGGTGGATTGCAGTTGTTGGGATTAGGGGCATGTGGTTTAAGACTAAAGGACTGTGACTTAAGACTAAAGGCTTGTGAGTTAAGATTAAGGGTGTGTAGTGGCCACACCTTCGATACCCAGATGCAGGAGAGACTAAGACTGGGACTTGGACTAGTCTCCAGGAGTCTCACTTGCCTGCCTGTTGTGATGTCCTGAGAAGCTGCCTCCACCTTTCTGCCTCTGCCATGTACTTCAATTGCTGCCGGCTGCCCCTGAATGGACTGTGACCATCTGAAACTGTAAGCTAAAATAAACCTCTCCTTTCCTAAATCTGTGCATGTCAGGTATTGAGTCACAGCAACAAAAAAGTAACTGAGACAGTGGCACACATGAATTTTTGGCCACTTGCTGATACAGTCCTCCTTCCTATCTGAAACTTCTTGAGCCTGGCCTTTCCAGTCCACACTTCTATCGGCATTGTGGTCTTCTGAGCTCTGACTAGAATTTTCCATCAAGCTCGACTCAGAGCACTCAAAGGCTTCTCTAGCTTTTCCAAATTCCTTCTGCAAACTGGTTCCAAATGCTTCCATGTGCATGGTCAGGTCAAGTACATCAATGACCCCACTCCTTTGGCCCCTGTAGGGCCAAAGAGGGAAGTGTTTGCTGGAGTTCAGCTTCCTAGTGTTCAGCAATCCAGGCACTCAGAAGCTGCTGCAACCGTGGCACAAATGGGCCAGATTCCTGCTCAAGCCAGTGGCAGATCTTGGAGACGTCCACGTGGTCCCGGCTTTTCAGTTTCTGTCTTAGTTACTTTTTCGTTGCTGTGATTCCATACCCGACATACACAGATCTAAGAAAGAGAAGGTTTATTTTAGCTCACAGTTTCAGATGGTCACAGTCCATTCAGGGGCAGCCGGCAACAGTTGAAGTACATGGCAGAGACAGGTGGAGGCAGCTTCTCAGGACATCACAAACAGGCAGGCCAGTTGAGACCAATCCCAGTCCTTCTCCTCAAGGAAGGCAGGATGCAGCTTATATATCCCTCCAAGTCTCCGCTCAGTGATTAGCCCCTCCTACATCCAGGTGTGGACCATATGGCCAGTACACACCATTAATCCTAACTCACACGCCTTTAATCCTAACTTAACTGTAATCCACCCCTCCAGACCAGACCCCAATCCACCAACATCACATGGTTCCATTAAAATACATGAGGCTTCTGGGGGACACTCCCGATCCTAACCACAACAAGGACTAAGACAACCTGTGACCATAATCAGGTCACTTCTACCCTGTGTACCAGGGCAAAGGTGTCAACAGGGCCTGGCCCCCATAAACCAGGCTGGATAATGAGTCATGTGGGGTCACCCCATGGATGATCAAACCCAGGCCCTTCTCACTGATCTGTCTGTATCTCCATTTTAAAAAATTCTTTTGTATGTGTGTGTAGGGGGGGTGGGGGTGTTGGGTACTGAGGACTGAGCCAGAGCCTTCACACTGAGCCACATCCCAGCCCTTTTAAGAAATTTCTTTAGTTTGAGACATGATCTTACTAAATTGGTAGGTTGCCTACGCTGTGTTTAAACTTGCTATCCTCGTGCCTCAGCCTCCCAGAATGCTGGATTATAGGCCTATGCCATGAAGGCATGGCATATTGATTTTGAGACAAGGTCTCACTAATTGCTAAATTGCCCAAGCTGGACTTAAACTTGGGATCCTCATTCCTTGGCTTTCCAGAGTGCCAGGATTGCAGGCCTGCCCCACCACACCTGACACAATACAGCAATTTCTAACATGCACATTTATAGATAGGGTCACGTGGATACATTTCAAACTCACTTGTGGGTCAAAGGGTGCACGCTTTATACTTTTGATCAAAACTGCCAGGTCGCCTCCACAGGATGAGCACACCTGGAAGGCATCTGTTCCCCTCCACGCAGCCAGAGTGAGCCGCCACCCCTGAGGGTGTGGACTGAACGGATAAGTGAGAAGCAGCATCTGCATTTAGTTTTCATTTGCATTTTATTGTAAATAAAGCTGAATGTATTTTAAAATTCTATTCATGCTCCCTTTTTTTGCCAGTTGCCTCTTTACCCTTTGCCCTTATCGTAGCGTGGATCTGGAGTGTCCCCCAGAAGCCTCACGTATTCGGATGTTACAGATTGCCTATGGAACCAGGTGCTGTTGGGGGATTGGGGCCCAGTCCGGAGGGGTGGATTGCAGGCATACAGATTGGATTTCTGGTGTGTAGTGGGGGCTCACCACACCTTCCACACCTGGAAGGGGCAAAACACTGAGGCTGGACCCCGAAGGTTCGGATCACTGGGACAGAACCTGGAAGTAGAGATGTGCTGCTAGCTTCCTCTGGGAGGGGACTGGACTTGACGGGACCTGGCTTCCTGTTAGCGATGTCGTGAGGATCTGCCACCACCTCCGCCTCTGCCACTCCTGCCGGCCACCCAAGTGGACTGTGACCTTTTGATACTGTGAGCTAAAATAAACCTTTCCTCTCCTAAATTTGTGGACGTTGGGTATTGAGTCACAGCAACAAAAAAGTAGCTAAGACAGCCCACAATTCTTACCAAATATTTAGAAACATCATCTTGGAGTCTTTGTGCTTAGAGAACTAGAACCTGAATCTGCAATGCGGATCCCTCCCCAGTGGCTGTTTCTGTCTTTACCTGGGATGATTTGTTTGTTGTTACTACACAAAAGAGTTTTTGAAGTGTCTTTCCTTTTATGGCTTTGGATATTAAGTCAAACCTAGAAAACCCATTCCAAGGGTGTAAAGGTGTGTGGGCCAATGGGCTTTTCCTTTTCTTTTCTGGTACTATCACTATGATTTTTTTCCTTGGTGGAGGGGATGAAACCCAGGACACCGCACATGCTAAGCAGGTGCTCCAACACTGTTCTGCACACTCGGCCCTCATCACTGGATTTCAGATCCTTCATGCACTTGAGATTTATCCTGCTTTACAGGTTTATGGACTTTTCAGTAAGTAAACGGTGTAGACACACACACACACTGAATACAGGTGAATCGTAGAGAAGTCAAATGTGCTCAATGTAGCCCTCTGTGCCTTGTTAGCCATCTTTCAGTCTTTCCAACGTTTCTTTTGATATTTCCTTTCATATTTATAAATAGGAATATCACACAGTTGCATGTAACTTTATCACTTTTAAGCACACTGTTGCATGAGAATTCTTCCCTTCAGTGAAGTGGAGTCACACACGGGGAGGGCGAGGTGGCTCCGCAGGGCCAAGGCCTGTCCCTTGCCTGCAGGAGGCCCTGCGTCCTGTCACCAGCGCCAACGTGATGAAACTAAAACTGAAACAGATGTCAGTGAAGCCTCTGTGGTAGCTACCTGAATCTCCTCTGTGCGCCTAGTGTGAGGATTTCACTGTGCTCCATAGCTACATCTTTATTTACTTTTCTCATTTACTGGGGCTTAAGGCCAGGATCCCCAAATCCCCACCTCATTTTTATGTTTGATCTTGAGACAAGATCGTGCTAAATGACTAAGCTGCCAAACTGGGCTCAGCTTGTGATCTTCCTGCCTCTGCATTTTTAAGTAATTTACCAGAATCAATCCTCAGGACCCCTTGTTCAAATGCATAAAAACCAGACAGATGTGGGAGTAAAAATAGGAATTCTTCTTTTGTTCCAAAGTAGGTTTTTATTTTTCCTGGCCACTGTCAAAGACTTATTGTTTAAAACAGCTAGTGCCGTTGACTGTGAATAGATGATAATCCCACGTTCATTTTATTCATAATCCAACTTTAGGCCGAGCATCTCTGAGCAGCCCTAGGATTCTTCTGCAGGTATTTCCCAGAGCTGCTGTGTGCCAGGCACATGGCCTGGTGCTGTGGGCACAGCAGTGAATAAGACACACTCATCTGTGCCCCTCTACCACTGAGCTATATCCCCAGACTTTTTTATTTTTTATTTTGGGACGGTCTCGCTAAGTTGCCCAAGATAGACTCACTTGCAATCCTCCTGCCTCAGCTTCCTGAGTAGTAAGGACTATGGGATGTGCAGCTGCTCCCAGAGTAATTTATTTCTTAAACAATTACTTTGGAAAGCAGAAAAGTGATCATAAAGGGGAAGAGTACAATAATAAGTCAGATGCCAATTAGGAGGCCATTGCAGGAGCTGAGGTGGGAGATGAGGGGCTCAGGTGGTGGTGTCCGCAGGGAAGACTTGAGTGGCTTTGAGGTGACAGGAATTGGGGAGGGTCATGTGGGAGGGATGGACTGAGTATGTGGCGCTGAGGTGGAGAAGAGGGCCCAGCCATCAGGTATGACACAGTGTCTTCAGTTTCTGTTGCTACAGCAGAATACCTGAGCTTGGAAATTCATAAAGAAAAAGGGTTTATTTTGGCTCACCATTCCAGAGGTCCAACGGCAGGGCGCCAGCATCTGATTGGCTTCTGTGGAGGGCCATGTGCTACTTCAGCTGACTGTAGGTCTCAGGGCAAGCAGCCAAAGAGCAGCTCACACGCAAGAGATTGGGGGACGGGCGGGCGTGCCTGGCTCGGTTTACCCCCCTGCTTCCTCAGCAGCTGTGGTGGGGCATGCCTGTGATCCCAGCACTATGGGAGGCTGAGGCAGGAGGATTGCAGTCAAGCCCAGGTTGGGCAATTTAAACTTAGTAACTTAGCGAGACGCTGTCTCAAAATCAAAATGGGCTGAGGGATGTAGTTCTGAGCAAAGGCCCTGGGTTCACTCCCCAGTACCAAAAAAATAAAATAAACAAAACCCCTGCTCCCTTCAGAACTAATTGCTTCCTTGGAATCATCCATTTGGGAGGAAGATCCCAGTGTCTCCTAAAAGCCCCACCACCTGTCAGCACTTTACACTGGGATCCCAGCTCCAACGTGAGGTTTGATGAGGACACAGAATATTCAAGCCCTGGAGGATAGGCTTTCCATATCCAAGCACAGACAAGGAGTTGACAGGAAAATATTGTAATTGGGAGCCCGGGGGGGGGGGGGGGGGGGGGAATCAGAGGATGATGGAGCCTTAGGGCCATCCCAGGGAGGCTGAGGATAGGCTGGGAGGCAGGGAAGCAGGTGGCTAGGGAGGGTGTCACCAAAGCTAAGCTGTCAAGACAGAGAAGTGTTGGGTACAGTAGGGCACATGGGCACTTCCAGCTCCTTGGGAGGCTGATGCAGGAGGATTGAAAGTTTGAGGCTAGCCTAGGCAACTTAGGGAGACACTGTCTCCGAATAAAATTTCAAAAGGGATAGGGATATGTATGCACTTTTGGGAGCCTGAGACAGGAAGATCCCATGTCTAAGCTCAGCCTGGGCAACGTAGGGACTTAGAGAGACCCTGCCTCAACAGAAGAATTTAGAGACACAGCTCAGTGTGAAGGCCCTGGGTTCAGTCCCGTAAACAAACAAACAAAAAAAAAAAAACCAAATATATGTGTGTGCCAGTGCTGCCAAGAGGTTAAAACAGGCTGAGGGGCCGCTGACTCTGGCAACAAGGGCTGCATGTGTCGGCGCCAGGCAGTGACTGACCAAGGCTGGCACACTGAGGGAGACAGGGTTTCGGGGAGCAACGTGGAGGCCCAGGGAGGACCCCTCACTTGGGAGGGGTTTTGCTTAGAAGGAGAAACAGGAACAGAGAAACAGCATCCCAGGAAAGGGTGTAGCCCGAAGGAGGGTGTGTCATTTTTTGTTCTTTTTTTTTTTTTTTAAGGACATCTGCAAGCTCTTGAGCTGGTGAGGGACAGCCCCATGGCTGCAGGAGCCTGGGGAGAGGCACCCTGGGAAGAGTGAGGCTCCTGGGCAGCACAGCCCAAGCCAGGCCCGGCTGGGAGCATGCTGGGAGAGGC
This sequence comes from Ctenodactylus gundi, assembly GCA_004027205.1. Taxonomy (NCBI): domain Eukaryota; kingdom Metazoa; phylum Chordata; class Mammalia; order Rodentia; family Ctenodactylidae; genus Ctenodactylus; species Ctenodactylus gundi. The sequence goes on along the minus strand of PVKB01000415.1, from coordinate 200,059 downwards.
ACAGGGCAGGACATCAAGTCCACATGGCCTCCTGGAGACTGGTCCTGAGGACGCAGGAGGCCAGGGCCTGGCAGTTTACCAGGCAGGGTGGACAACTGTCTAATTTCCACAGCTGGTGCAGATGTAGGGGGCCCTCAGCTGGCGGCTGCAGGGCGGGGGTTGGGGTGTGGGGAGGAGGGCAGAGGAAGTGGGCCGGCCAGATGGGAGCCTGCTGGAGCTGTTCTGGAGACAGTGCAGTTACCGGTAGTGACAAGACTCAGCTCTAGCCAGGACTCAAGAATGCAATGGCCAGGGCATGGGTACATTGGAAGATCAGAAGGCTGAGGAAGAAGAGGCTGGGAAATGGAGGGCGGAAGATTCTTAACAGCACTGCTGAAGATGCCAAGAATGGTAACTGGAGCATCTGGCGAGAGGACGGAGATCAGAGAGCAAGAAACCTTCCAAAAAGCAGGGGCTGCAGAAAGTGAGCCGCATCGGTGAGGCGGGCTTCTGGAGACAGCGGCTGTCCTAGAGAGAGGGGAGCGATTCCAGAGAAGTGGGCAGATGAAGGCCAGCAGCCGCAGGCACTCTAGGCAGCAGACACTGGGGACACACGAAGCCACTGCTGGAGCGATGGGTCCTGTCAGCGCAAGGGGGTAACGGAAACGTCCAGAGAAGAGACGGATATGGGGCCTTATGGGACATTATGAGTTCTCAGTGGCCTCGGTGAAATTTGGGTATTTGGGTCAGACTGAGGAAGGTTTTAAGTCACCAGAGGATCACAGTGGTGTGGAGCTGTGCAACAGTGAGGAAGCCAGAAACATGTTCTCATGGAGCTGGGCAAATGAGAACCTCAGGCAAGTCCGCGAGCATGGGGTGGACCCAGGGTGAGCCAAAGCTATATAATATGACCGCCAAGGAAGAAACTGAACATGCAGTTCTCTCTGCCCAGCTGGTGGTAGCCTGTCCTAGTTGGGAGGAGGCCTTCCTTGTGGAGATGCCCAAAAGTGGGGTGCTCACTTCCTTAAATTCTGTCTGGAAAGTCAACCTGAGCCACTGCATTGGCATGTTACCAGGAGACTGAGGCAGAAAGACTGCTTGAGCCCAGAGTTTGAGGCCAAAATGGGTAACATAGTGAGATTCATCCCCCAAAAAATCAAAAACCAAGAGGAGTCTACTCAGTGCATATTCTTGTATATATCAGCATTATTCACAGGAGCCCAAGAGTGGGGATGACCTAATTGCCCATAGCTGGGCAGGTGGGTAAATGAAAGAAAGATTGTCTGTCTAAGATGATCCGTGCAGTGTTTGCCAGGACTACTGCAAGGTGCTGTGGCATGGGCGGACTTCAGGAATGTCATGCTGCAGGAAAGGACACCTGTCAGATGCCCCATACACGTGAAAAAGCAGTGTGGGGTTCCCACGGTGTCTTAGATACTTTTCGCCACTGTGACGCAGTACCTGACATCCTTAATTAAGGAGAGGAAAAGTTTACTTTAGCTCATAGTTTCAGAAGGTCACAGCCTGCTAGGGGCGGCCAGTAGCAGTGGAAGTACAGGCAGGGGTGGAGGGCAGCTCCTCACAGCATGGCCAACAAGAAGCCAAGTCAAGTCAAGTCCAGAAGGCAGGCAGGAAGCAGCATATGTCCTTCCAGGTCCCATCCCAGGGATCTGCCCCTTCTGGGCCCAGCCTCAGTGTTCTGCTCCTTCCAGGATTAAGCCCCACCACACACCTGGAATCCGACCCACAAACTTCTCATCCAAGATACATGCCTGTCTGCCACCACACGCCATATCCACCTCTCCAGACCAGGCTCCATCTCCTAACAGCACATGGTTCTGTAAATTATCCATACTGTCCAAGTACATGAGACTCTTGGGGAACAGCCAGATCTAAGCCACAGTACAGGGGAGGGGGTAGGGGGAGGAGCTAATGGTTAATGGGAACAGCTTCTGTTTCGCGAGATGGAAGTGCTCCAGGTGGGCAATGGCGATGGCTGCACACAGCCGGAAGGGCTGCTGGCCGTGGGCTGTGTGCGTGAAGGTGCTCAACAAGAGGGACTGGGAGCACTGAGCAGCAGGAAAGTACATGTTTAGCATGTGCAGGGCCTGCGTTTGACCCTCAGTGCCTAAAATAAATATAAATAAATAAATAAGAAGGAACTAGGCTGGGCATACTGGCACAGGCCTGTCATCCAGCACCCTGAGACCGGAGGATCTCAGGTTTGAGACCAGCCTGGATAGCTTTGTGACTTCACAAGAGCCTGGCTCAAAATGAAAAATAAAAATGAAATGGGGTTCTGGGGTTGTAGCTCAGTGTGAGGACTCTGGGCTGGTTCCCCAGCAACACACACAGACACACACCACACACACAGTGACAAAATGGCAGCTGGGGAAGTGGAGGCCTTCCTGAGGCCTCCTGGCTACACAGCTGGCACCAGCTCACAAGTTTGGCCTAGACTACCTCCAGATCCCAGGTCTGCCAGTCGCAGTACTGGACCAGGAAAAGTGGGGGCTGAGAGGCAGCCCCAAGAAGCTCTGTCCTCACCCACTGACCCACTCACAGGCGAATTCCCAAGGGTGTGATTTGCATCGGGTGGAGCAGGCCCAGCACTTAGCTGCGGGTCAGCAACACCCTGAAAGGCTCACAAACAGCGGGCCCCAGGCATCGTGGTTATTTTCCTGACCTCAGTCTCAAGTGCCAAATCTCAGAACTATCATTAAAGTGTCCAGATTTTTCCACTTAGAGAAAATAGTGTCTGCCAAACTCCATAATACTCACCTGAGTGTTTGTTGCACGGCAGCTTGACTGTGCTTGTTTATACCTGACGAGCCTAAGCTGCCTGGAAGAAGGAGGCCAAGCCAACTGGCCTCGTCTGAGGGGATGCGCCCGCCGATGCCCAGCCCTGCAGAGGCAGTGCTTCCCGGAGCACAGGGGTGCCCAGCTGTGCGCGAGGACTTCGCACTGCCCTCTGGGGTCCTCCTGGGGACAGGATACCCAGTTCCACGCAGAGGCCCAGCCTTGCGGTGGATGTTGAGGAAGCAAAGTGAGTTACGTTCTTACTCTCAAGTTATGACCCAAGACACAGAAGTTATAAATACATGTAAGAGACGGATGGCAATGCCTAGCCACATAAAAATGGGAAAATTCTAAGACAAAATACTTCCTGGGCTGGAGGAACGGCACAGTGGTTAAAGCACTTGCTTTGTAAGTGCAGGGCACTGAGTTCAATTCCCCAGCACCACATAAAGCTGGGCCTAGTGGCACTCACCTGTAATTTCAATGCTGACGAGGCTGAGGCAGGAGGATTGCTGTGAGTTCAAGGTCAGCCTGGGCTACATAGGGAGACCTTGCCTCTAAAAAACCAAAACAAACAAACAAACAAACAAAAAAAAACTTATTGAAGTTAAAAGATAAACATGCTGCACAGAAAACGGGCTAGAAAAAATATTTGTAAGATGCAATACACAATCTACAATATTCGCTGCCTAGCAACAGATATACAGAGACCCTCGAAGTGGAATATGAAAGACAATCTTGTCAAAAAAAAGATCAACTGATAATTCTGCAAAAAATGCAAATTAGTAGTAAAAACTTGACTCTCCCCAGATGTGGTGGTATATGCCTGTAATCCCTGCACCGAAGGCAGGAGGATGGAAGCTCAAGTCCCAGATGGGCAACTTAGCAAGGCCCTGTCTCAAAATGGAACATTGAGAAAAAGGACTGAGGATGTAGCTCAAAGGCCCTGGGTTCAGTATCTGGGGAACGGTGTGTGTGTGTGGGGGGGGGGGGGGGGGGGGGGGGGGGGGGGGGGGGGGGAAAGGGGGGCGGATAAAAAAAGACTTGACCACCAGAGTTAAGAAATACAAAATAAATTTAAACATATCTTTTTGCACATAAGATTGAAAGAAATAAAAGCATCGGTCATGTTGTATGAACGAATTAAGTACATGTGGTGCTGCTGGTGAAGGAGTAAGTGGGTGGCATCCTGGAGACGTTGACATGTTAAGATATTAACATAAAATTAAATACATGAACTTTTAGAGAGAGTGTTTCCACTTGTGGAAACTAACTCCAGAGAAGCACTCATGGTGTTTAGGAAGAGCCAGGAGTCTGAAATACAACATTAGTGGGAAGAAACTAAGAATTCCCATGAGTAGAAAAGTAGTAAATGTGTATAATGATATGGAAAAAAGGGCAGCCCTGAAGGAGGCCAGGGTAAATAGATTCTCAGAGGGACCTCCACAGAAGAGCCACTTTCAGACACACCTGGACTACACGAACGCAATGCGTCTGCTTTTGTTTTTTAAAAAATCTACACACGAAATGGGAAGGGATTGTAAAGTTGATACGATATATATGTGTGCAAAATACCCAAATTCATTGTAAATACTATGTATTGCATATGTATATTAATAAAAAGTGGGGAAAAAAATCTACCCACGAGGGAGCTGGGGGCCTAGCTCTGTGGTGAGAGCGCTGCCTAGCATGCTCAATGCCCTTGGTTTGTTTCCCCAGCACTATGTAAAGATTAGCCGGGCATGGTGGTACACCCCTGTAACTAATCCTGGCACTGAGGAGGCTGAGGCAGGAGGATCGCCATGAGTTCAAGGTCAGCCTTGGTTATGCAGGATCAGCGAATGCAGGATCGGTGTGGACTACAAGTGCAAGGCCCTGACTCAAAAAATAAAAACATATATCCACGCAAACGTGTGTGCTGTGTCGCGTGAGTTCTGTGTGGCACACCTTTTTACCCCGTGAAAGGACATGTTACCCCACCATCTGTGACCGTCATCTTGATTCTGCAACACATGACACTGCATCTCCATAGCACAGGAGAGCGTACGCAACACCAGGCAGACTCTCCGCGGCTGGTTGGTAGGACTGGCGCGGGGAAGGGGTACTGCTGCTGTCTTAAGTATCGCTAAGAGTTTAAATGTGTACCCGTGGGCACATCTGGCAATATATGAGAACAGAACAATAGCCCCAGGGACAGCGAGCTTGGCTTTCACCTGCTGCCCCGTTCCAAGCTGAGTCCTTGGAAGGCTAGTATTACTCCACCATGCTGGACAGATTTTCTATTCATTCATTCATTAATTTATCCATTCATTTACTGCTGAATCAGTCTGTCACCATATTGCCCCAGCTGGCCTCAAACTCCTGGGCTCTAGCGATTCTCTTCCCTTGCCTGCTGAGTAGCCGAGATCACAGGTGTGCACGAGCACACCCCGCTCCGCAATTCCTACTGAGTGGACGGCTGGTCTCCTTTGGGGATTTCTGTGTATCCTCAGAATGCCAGCTGTCACCAAGAGGCCAGGACGAGCAGAGCTTGAGCTGAGGAGAGACCCGCACCTCCCGGTCTCCCACACCTGGCGCTGGGAGCAGGTGCCGCCTGCTGGCTGGGGTCTGTCACGCTGCCTGTGGCCGGCGCAGCACTTAGGTTTCTGTCCCGGGCTCTGATTAACAGGCAGCTGACGAGGGAGAACCCGGAGGTCACTGGGTCCAGCTCTCTCATTTCACGATCGAGGAAATCAGGGCTCACGGGGGCAAGTATTGATGGCAGTCGCGAAGGAGAGCTCGCTCCGCTGCAGGCACAGTCATCGGATCCTGGCTGCAAGAATGAGGGAAATTTCCCCTTTGTCCTCTGCAGTTTCACTGGGATACACTGGCAAAGACAGATTAATTGGTGAAAATTTACCACACAGAGAGAATCACACAGTATAACCACCCACCTGCCCAACGGGGCGAAGAAGCCTGCACTCCCCTTTTTCTGTGGAGAATGTTAACAATTCCTAGTGGAGTAGTAAATAATTTTTAGGAAAACTCAACGGGCTTGGAGACAGTCTGTTTGGCCCGCAAACAATGGTACGTGTGGGATTCTCCAAGGGACCAGAGGAGAGGACAGTGGCGCTTGGGAAAGGCTGTCCAGGTGTGTCCGCATGCCTCAGTCTTTTGTCCTGTGGCAGGAGCTCAGCCTTTTATGGTGAAATTTGAGCCAGAAGACTGAGGGCAGCGCTGTTCTCTGGGGATATCAGGTCAGGCAAAAAAGGATCTGGAATGTCTGTCCCTGCAGTGGGGTAAGGAGAAACAAGGGCCTGTCAGTGGGGTCCCGACTCTGCATGCCGAGGTGTCAGTCAAAGGTAACATTCCTGAGCACCAGCATCGCCATTGTGGTCTTCCATGAGGTTCTGTCTGAATAGGTGGGCCGAGAATCAAGATCTCCTTGACCTCAGACATTTGTGTAGGAAATATGTTACAGGATCTGAATCCTATAACAAGTCCCAGAAACCATGACCAACAATGGCTTTATTCATGGTTGCAAAATGGCTGCCACCGCTCTAGATATCAGGTTTTTCAGAAACAGAAAAGGAAGGTCCAAACCTTACAAATAACTTCCTTTCTATTCCATTGTCCGGAATTAGTAACATGCCAACCTCTTAGACCAATCATGCGCAATGGGGAAAGGAATTATTTGACTGGCTTACTGGATGATCTGACTGTAGACTGACCTCGAGGGTGAGTTCATGATTGCTAACTGGGGCTCTGTAAGCAACCAGAGAGGAGGGACTACTCCCAGAGAGCCACACTGGTGCTGCCACGAGCTCCTGATTCTTGGTAGTGAAAATACTGAGAGGTTGCCAGGTAGTGTCCCCATTTCTCTGGGAGCAATGAGTTGTAAATGAGAATGCCTCCAGCACGGGATAAGAACTGATTCACGGATTATAAAAATCTTTGCACAGCTCCTTCAGCTTCCTTGGCTAATATGTTTTGCAAACTCACTGGTGAAACATATTTTCCACTTGAGTTTGAGGTCTCTGAAGTTAGCTGCAGAAAGAAATCATTCAAATAAAGAAATGACAGTCATCTCCAGAGACAGGGATGTGGTGACAGTGGGCTTGCAGCTCAAGCATTTGGTGGAAATTAAGCTTTCCAGAGAAGAGACCGAGTGGGCAGAAGACTCCCAAGTAGCAGAAGACAGACAGCAGCTGGCCTGTGTGGGGTCTGGACGGTAACTCTCAGATCCCCTGGTCTGGGCCACCTTATGTTCTCTTCTCCATGGACCACAGGAAAATCAGCTGGGTTGAAGATGCTGAGCCAAATCTGGGACAGAATGGGTGAATGGGCAAAGCTCTGCACAGCCTCAGAGCTTCACAAGAGAAAGAGAAAGGGACGGTGGCTGGGTGTCCAAACCGAATTTTAATATTATCCCAAGACTAATGTGTCCAGCACTGACCTCAGCAAAGGATCAACACTTGCAATGACCCCTATTCCAGAAGGCTGGAGACCTTCACTCCTCCCGGGAACCTCTTTCTGGGTGAAATAAGACCCGATATCCTCCAGAGAAATCAGCTTTGGGTAGAAAGAAGACATAAGTGCTCCTACCCACAGGCAGCCGTAGCCCTGGGGCAGGGACCGTGTGGCCTGGGGCGGCTAGGACGGTAAAGCCCAGCTCTCTACCACTGGCCAGATGTGGGTGGTGGCGTGGTCTCGGTTACTTTGCTTCTTTACACAGGGGCAAATGATCAGCTGTGTGGCCTGTTTTTTTTTTTTTTTTAACCTTCTTTGAAGAAATGTACATTCAAATTCTTCGCCCATTTAAGAAATTGGGTTGCCTTTTTATTGAGTTATAAGGGTTCTTAATGTAGTATAGGTTGTCAGATATATAATGTGCAAATATTTTCTCCCATTTCGTAGGTTTGTCTTTTCACTTTCCTTTTTAACTGGGGGTGGGGGGTGTTCTAAGGACTGAGCCCAGGACCCTGACACTGTACTACACCCCTAGTTCATTTTTTCACTTTGATTAAGAGACCAGGTCTCATTAAGTTGCTGTGGTGGTTCGGACCTGCAGTGTCCCCCAGAAGCTTCATGTTCCTATGGATACTGTGTAGGAGGACCCTGGCTGGAAGGAGGTAGGTGCTTGGGTCTTGACCTGGAGGGCCGTGGGCTGGTCCTGCCCTTCCTCCCAGTCTCTGTGCTACCATGTTGTGAGGATCTCTGCCGCCGGAGCTCTGGCTCTGGCCCTGCCCCTGCTCCAGCCCTGCCATGTGCTTCCATCATTTTCCAGTCACCCACCTGTGAATGGACTGTGACCTGCTGAAACTGTGAACTAAAATAAAGTTTTCCTCCCTAAGTTGTGGATGTCGGATATTGAGTCACAGCAACAAAAAAGTAACTAAGTTAGTTGTCCAGCCTGGGCTCGAACTTAAATCCTCTGCCTCTCCCTCCCAAAGTGCTGGGATTATAGTCCTATGTCACACTGTTTTTCAATGTACAGGTTTTTAATTTTGATGAAGTCCAAAATTTTTTAATTAAAAATTCTATTATATACATGTACATGTGTGTGTGTGTGTGTGTGTGTGTGTGTGTGTGTGTGTGTGTATTTAAAGACAATGTTTCACTCTGTAGTCCAGGGCGATCTTAAATTTAGCTCAGGCTGGCTTGAACTCACAGCAATGCTCCTGCCTCAGCCTCCCATGTGCAGATGTGAGGTACCATGCCCTGCTTTGTTTTTTGCTTTTGTGAGACAGGGTCTTGCTGTGTATTCTAGATTAGTCCTGAAGTCACTAAGTAGCCCACGCTGACCTTGAACTCCCAAATGCTGGGATTACAGCCATGTTCCACCATACCAAGCTTATGTGGTGCTGAGGAGTCAAAATCAGGGCCTTGTACTTGCTAGACAAGCACTTTAGCTGCTGTGCTATTCCTCCAGCCCCAGTCCAATATATCCTTTTTTGTAATTTCTTAGGGTTTTGGGGTCATAGCTAAGCAATTGTTGTCTAATTTAATATCACAAAAATTGATACCTGTATTTTCTTCTGGGGGTTTATAATTTTAGCTCTCTTATGTGGAACTTGGGTCCATTTGAGTTCATTTTTACGAAGTGTGAACTACAGATCCAGCTTGCTTCTCTTACATGCAGAAATCTAGATGTCCTAAGACTATGCTGAAACGGCTGTTCTTCCCTCCACTAACCCCTCCCCGATATCAAAGAACACTTGCCAGTTATCCATTGATCCAGATATTGGGAATCGGGGGAGATGAAGGAGAGGGTGGGAAGGTGTGAAATGGGGAGGGGAAGGAAATGTGCAGTTGGTGTGGTATATATGTGCATAAAGTTCTCAAGCTCAGCATAACCACTGTGTAGCACATATACATACTGATGAAAATGGAAAGAGTAAGAGTTTCTTCCTAGATTCTCAGTTCTGTCCCACTGGCCTTTATGTCTGCCCTTTGCTCCAATACTACATTGTCTTGATCACTGTAGCTTTGTAGTAAGTTTTGAATCAAGAAATATCAGTCCTCAAACTTGAGTTCTTCTTTATCAGTATTATTCTGGCTACTCTGCATCCCTTACATTTACATGCAAATTTTAGAGCCTTGACAATTCCTGCAAAAAAGCCAGCAAATATTTAAAAAATTTCATCCGATATGTAGATCCATCTGGTAATATTGTCATCTTAATAATATAAAGTCTTTCAAGCTATGAACTTGAAATGTTTTTCCATTTATTTAGATATTTTTAAAATTTCTTTCGATGAAGTTTATAACTTTCATGTACAGGTTTTGCACTTCTTTGATGAAATTTATTCTTAAGAATTTTATTCTTTTTAATGCTGTTAAAATATTTTATAAAGTAAAAACTTTTATCAATTTAATTTTTATTCATTGCTATTGAATTAAAAATAATAGATTTTTATATTTTGTGGCATTTCTATTTTGTATAAGCTGTTGGTCATATATTCTTCAAGTTCACTAAACTCACTAGTTTTTACAAGTAGGTTTGGTTTCTGCTTTGTGAAATCTTTAAGATTTGGGGGGTTTTGGAGTTTGAACCCAGGGCCTTCACACTGAGCTATGTCCTGAATTTTTATTTAAAAAATTACTTATTGACACTGGGGATTGAACCCAGGTCCTTTGCACTGACTACTCTCCAGCCCTCATCCCTCTTCCCACCCTCTTTTGTGGTGTTAACACCCCCAACCCATCCTCAGGGTCTTGTCAGATTCCTAAACTTCCCAGTAAGGGCTTGAACTTACCTTCTTTTCTCTGCCTCTCGCTGTGCTGGAATTTCAGATCTGCACTAGCGTGCCTGGCTACTTTAGGATCTTTTTTATGTGCCAAATAATAGCATTGGCAAATATAGTTTCACTGCTTCCTCTATGACCTGGCCACTATTTACTTACTATGTTTTCACTTCACCGCCCTGGCGAGAACCCCAGTACAATGCCTGATGGCCAGAGCACAGCTAAATCCTTGTCTTGCTTTTGGTCTTAGAAGGAAAGCTTTAGGTCTTTTGCCATTTGGAAGGCTGTGAGCTGTAACTTTGTCATAAGTAGTCTTTATTAGGTTGAAGATGTTTCTTTTTGTTGTTGTTGTTGTTGTTTTAATCATAAAAAGGTGTTAGATTTTGCCAAATACTCCTTTGGCACATGTTGAGGTGATCACGCTTTTTGTCCCTTATTTTGTGTATGTGGTACCAGGGATTGAGCCTTGGGCTGAGCTATATCTTCAGCTCATTTTTATTTTTGATTTTGAGGCTATGTCTCATTAAATCGCGAAGTGTCTCATGTTGGTCTTAAACTTGTGATCCTCCTGCCTCAGTATCCCAGGGTGCTGGAATTATGGGCCTTCGCCACTGGGGCCAGCTTCTACATATTAATAAAGTGTATGATACAGGTTGAACTCAGAGCTTGCACAATGAGCTACATTCCACGTTTTTATGAAAAATACTTATTTGTTAATACCAGGAATTGAACCCAGGGCCTTTAATATTAAGCCAACTTTGCATTTCTGAGATAAATCTTATTTGGTCAGAATATGTAGTGCTTGTTTTGGGTGCTAGACTGAGTTGAAAATGTTTTGCATCTGTATTCATAAGGAATTAATTTTATTATGTCTTTCTCTGATTGTAGTATTACAATAGTATTTGCCTCAGAAAGGGTGGGGATTTTCCCCCCTCTTCTACTTTGGAAGAGCATGTGAAAGATTTCTGTTAATTTTTCTTTCAACCTTTACTAGAATTCATCAATGAAGCTTTCTGGGCCTAGACTTTTTCTCTGTAGAAAGTTTTGTTTTGTTTTGTTTTTTTGAGACAGGGACTTGCTCTGTGGCCCAGGCTGGTCCTGAACTCACTATGGAGTCCAGGCTGGCCTTAGACTTGGCAATCCTCCTGCCTCAGCCTCCCAAATGCTGGTTTTCTTTTTTAACATAGGAATTTATAATCAGTATGTCAAATTATTTTTTAATTTGTATCATTTAATTTCCAAACATGTGTAAATTCACCACCTTTTGGTTACTGATTTCTTATTTCATCCCATCTGGTTGTATAATATACTTTAAATTATTTCATTTTTTTAACATTGAAGCTTGTTTCATGCCTAACATACTGCCCATTTTAGAAAATACTCAGTATGTACATAAAAAAAAATATCTAGACTAACAGAATGTTTATTGGTGCTCTTTATTGTGAACTTGTACAAATCTATTTCCTCGGTCTTCTGTGCAGATGCCTTGCTGCCTATCCCAAATGAAAGCGTAATATTGAAATCTCCAACTCTTACTGTTGAATTTTATATTAACTCTGTCAATTATGACAGGTTTTACTTTATGTATTTGGAAGCTCTATTAGTAGGTATACATGTGCTTGTAATTAGTTGAACTTTTCATTACTGTAAAATATTTCTGTCTCCAATAATTTGAGCCTTGAAGTCTATTTTGTTTGGCATCAGTATGGCTTTACACTTAACTTTTGGTCACTCTTGCACAGTATTTTTTTTTCCATCCTTTAACTTTCAATCTCTGTGTGTCTTTGAATCTAAAGTGAGTCTCTCATAAATAGCACATATTTAATTTTTAACCTATTCTGCCAATTTGTCTTTTCATTAAAGTGGCCCATTTATGTTTAGAGTCATCACAGGTAGAGTAAGGTTTAATCTATCATTTTGCTATGTGTTGTGGTTCGGATCTGCAGTGACCCCAAAAGCCTCATATTCCTTTGTGCTGTTGGGAGGTGGGGCCTGCCTAGAAGGGGCAGGTGCTTGGGGATTGACCTGGAGGGGTGTGTGCTGGTTTCACCCTTCCTCCTAGACTTGGCTCTGCTGTGCTGTATCATGAGGACCTCTGTCTCTGGCTCCAGCTCTAACCCTGCCATATAATTCCAGCCACCCATGGGGCTTATGACCTTCTGAAGCTGTGAGCGAAAATAAATCTTTCCTCCTATAAATTGTGGAATTGGGGTACTGAGTCACAGCAATAAGAAAGTAACCAAGACACTATGTGTTTTCTGTTCTTCCAGTACTGTCGTTCTCCTCCTCCTCCTCTTCCTCTTCCTCCTCCTCCTTCTACGAGACAGGGTCTTTCTCTGTAGCCCAGGCTGGTCCTGAACTCACTATGGAGCCCAGGCTAGCCTCGGACTCATGGTAATCCTCCTGCCTCAGCCTCCTGAGTGCTGGGATTACAGGTGTGCACCACCCCACCAGGGAATCAAACACTCAGGGCCTTGTGCTTGCTAGGCAAGCACTTTAACCCCTGTGCCATTCCTCCAGCCCCCATTTTTATTCTTGATCTTGTGGACAGGGTCTTGCTAAGTCGCTAAGTTGCCCAGGCTGTGTTTTGAACTTGTAATTCTCCTAGCTGAGCTTCTAAAAGTCACTGTCCTTTCACTTTTTCCTGAAATAATTCCCTTTAATATTTATTGGAGGTCTGTGAAAAATGACTTTTTTTTAATATACTACCTTTATTTCTTTGGTATTTTAAAAGAACAGCTTTATGGGTACAGAATTCATATTTACCTATTTTTTTTTCTTTTAGTACTTTCGTTATCTATGACTTCTGGTCTCCATGATTTCTGATGGAAAGTAGTTAAACCCAAGGTCTCCTGCATGGATCCCAAAGCAACAGTCCTAGTCCTGAGAAGTTAGGTGCTCATATCTCTGGGATCTCTTGTGGGCTCCTAACATTTTTCTCAATGCTTTCAAAATTCTTACTTTGATTTTGACTTTTGTCAGGCTAGCTGATGTGTCTAAGTGTTGCTCCCTTTGATTTTATTCCACTTGAAGTTCACTGAGTTTCCTGGATGTGCACATTAATTTTTTCATCAAACTTGAGGTTTTGGTTAACTTTTTTCTTCTTTGTTCTCTCTTTCTGGGATTTTTCACCTTGAGTATATCGGCAGCACACTTTATGCTATCCCACAGATCTCTGAGACTGTTTTTCTTCAGTCTTTTTTCTGTTTCACTGACTGAATACTCTCAATTTATCTCAGTCTTGATTTAATTTATTCTTCAAGTTCTTTAAAGTTGTTACTTCTGCAAGTTCAAATAGCTGTTGAGCCTCTTTTTCATTTTTTGAGACAGGGTCTCACTGTAGTCCAGCTGGTTCTGAGCTCACTATGTAGCCCATACTGGCCTGGAACCCACAGCCATCTTCCTGTCTCAGCCTCTCAAGTGCTAGGATTATAAATGTGTGCCACTATGCCCAGCTTATGTGGTGCTGGGGAATTGAACTTGGATAGTCAATGCTTGCTAGGCAAGCAGTTTAATCGCTAAGCTATTCCTCTAGCTCAATGAGCCTCTTTAAAAATTATTTCAGTTTTCTGCTTATCTTGCTCTTTTTGATAAATTTTCTCTTGACATTAGCTACTTGATAAGACATCTTTCTTTTATTTTCTTTGCAGTAGTGAGTATTGAACACAGGGTCTTCAAGTCTCTTTTTATTGTTGATTCATTGCTTAGGCTGGGTTTTAATTCTTTAGATATGATTCTTTTTAGTTCTTTGAACATGCAGCTGATTTAAAATCTCTGTCTAGTAAACCTACCATCTGGGCCCCATCAAGGACAGTTTCTGTTGACTTTTTTCACCTATAAATGAACCACTCGGTTTACGTGCACGTCTCTTTTGTTGTTGCTGCTGTTGAAAACTAGATGAGATGGTTAGTTTTGATTTTCAACTTGACTGGATTGAGACACTTAGGAGACTAAGTACCATAGTTTTCAATGTGTCTGTGGAGTGTTTCCAGAGATAGGCCAGAGATCTGAGGGAGGAAGACCTGCCCTAGTCATGGGTAGTACTGCTCAACAAACTTGTACCTAAAATGGAATAACAAGGAGGAGTAGCTTGCACTTGAAGCCTGACACTGCTTGAGTGGGTGTGCCTTTTGCTGCTGTTGTCATCACCACTGGACACCAGACTCCAGCTTCTTCAGTCTCTCAATGTGGACACACATTAGCAACTCTCCAGGAGACCTGCAGACCTTCAGCCTCATACTGGGCCCTGCATCCTTAATCCCTCTTGTTCTGAGGCCTCCAGCTTCTCAACTGTGACAACCATTGGGGAACACCCAGCCTCTGATCATGTAAGCCAGTATAATAAAACCCTTTTCATAACTACACATACACACTAGTTACGTTGATTCTGATCCTCTAAGAAATCCTAGCCTAATCAATACACTGAACATTTTAAATAATGCATTATGGCAACTCTAGGAATCAGATTCTTCATTTCTCCAGGGTCTGTGGTTGCTTCCATTTGATAGTGAACTTTCTATATTCTGTGATGTCTGTTTTATTTGCCACACGCAGCAACTGAAGTCTATGCTCAGTAAGTGTCTTGGTTACTTTGTTGCCAGGTCAGAATAGCTGACATACACAAATTGGAGGAGGAAAAGCTTATTTTAGCTCACAATTTTAGAATGTCACAGTCCATTCATGGGAGGCCAACATCAGTGGAAGCACATGGTGGGGGCAGTTCCTCACAGCATGGCAGACTGGACGCCAAGTAAAGTAAAAAGGGTGGGCTAGTGTATACCCTCGCAGGTCCTGTCCCAATGATTCATCCCTTCTGGGTCCGGCCTCAGTGTTCTGCCCCTTCTAGGTTTAAGCCCTTTTCTACCACATGCTTAAAATCCACAATCTACTACATACCTGTCTCCTACCACACATCTCACACATCCATAATCCACCCCTCCAGGCCAGGCCCCCATCTCCTAACAGCACATGGTTCCATAGATTATCCATAACATGCAAGAACATGAGATTATGGGGGGGGGGGCAATCCAGATCCAAAATACAACAGTAACTTTAGTGATCATACAATCCTTGGACAGACTTAAGTTTTACCTTCTATAGACTAAACCTTATGACTCCCTCCACACTCTATTCCTCCTCCTGTTTCCCAAACTATAATTCCCTGTCACTATTACTGCTACCCACAGGAACCCATGGGTCCAGTTCAAACCCTAGTATGAGTTCTAGACCCAGGCTGATGGAATCAGGAAACTCAATTCATCTCATATAAACCTTGTAGAAAGGGGAGTGTGGTTGTGTGAGGAGGAGAAGGGCAGTATGTTAGGTGCTGGCCGTGGAGGGGAGAGGAAGGAGGGTGGAAAATGACGCTGGTGATGTGAAACCTCGTGGACTGCAACACCGAAGGCATAGGGCAGACGTGCATTAGGACACTTACAACTACGATGATTCAGGGAGGGCTCCTGCAAAGGGAAATGGGAATTCTGGGCACAGAAAATACTAGAACTGAGCCACTGGCCCAGAGGTGACTGGATGTGTAGGAACCACTCACAGCAACCAGCTGACCTCTATCCAGCCACCTCCTGCCTCTGCCAACCCTCCATCGCTTGACTTTTGCTTCTGTTACATAGTGCCTACTCCAGCACCTTTCAGGGTGGGTCCCTGGCGCCTCCAGTGGAACAACTCAGCCCCCCAGCCTTGCAGTCAGAGATGCCCCTCACCAGGGATCCTTTGCTCTCCTGGGCATCACAGTTGCTGAATAAGCCCCCCGCCCCACTTAGGTCTGCATGGTTCCCCTCCCCAGACCTGCCCACTGCCATCTGCTCATCAGCAGGTCTTGCCCACTCTGCAACACTGCCCCAGGGACAACCTCCTCCCCCTCCTCCATTCCACAGAATTTCTTTTGAACAAGTTAATTGGTTTTTAAGTTCCAGTTAGCATCTGTATGGCCGCAGAAGTCTGTGTCAAGTCAAGATCTCAGATGACAGAGCACAGAACACTGTGCTTGCTAACTTTTTTGTGTGTGTGGTACTAGGGATCAAGCCCAGGGCCTTTCACATTGAGCTAACTTCCCAGACCATTTTTTTATTTCCAATTTTGAGACAGGGTCTCGCCAATTTGCCCAGGCTGGGCTCCCACTTGTGGTTCTCTTCAGCCTCCCAGAGTGCTGGGATTGCAGGTCTGTGCCACCAGGCTTGACATAATGAAAAATATAAAAATACACAGTATTATTTTTAAAATTAGGATTTTTTCATTAGAGAAGTAACAAAACTTCATGAAAAATATTGAGAAAAAAAATCTACCGTAACTTCACCCAGCTTGGGCATCTACTGTGAGCTCTTTAGAGATTCTCTTGTGCTCGTCATCTGCGAGGGTAGATAGCCTGCTCCTGCCTGCTGGGTGCAGTGGGAGCTTTGCTGGTATTACTACAGCTGCAATGAGATGTACTTCATGTGCCGTGCTGCCCACCCACTTAAAGTGTGCAATTCAGAGCAATTACCATCACCTTTAGAACACCTCCACCACCTCTAAGAATTCATGCACCTTTAGCAGTCGCCTGGTGTTTTGCTTTTTGCTTACATTATGTTTCAATCGTCTCTTCCTTTTGCCAGTTTCCTTAACCATCTGCTTGGTGATCCTGGCTTTTGGGAGAGCAAGTGGCACGGCAGGTTGTGTTTGAGAAAGATGGCACCGTGGGAACTACAGACCCCTGGACCAGGAGGAAGAGGGCTGGGGGAAGAGGTGCGGAGGGAGGCTAAACCTGAGGCATGACTTTGGGCGTGAAGAGCTGGAAGGGTAACTGGCACTGCTGGCCGTCAGGAGGCGGGGAAGGTGGAAACAGGTGTTTGGGTCACTTCCTGGGTAAAGGGGTGGGAGCCTGTTACTGAGGCCACAGACAGGTAGCAGCGCAGGTGTGCGGGAGGACGGGGGAGGGGCCTGGCTTTGGCTAGTGGATCCGGAACACCAGGCTACCTTGGCGAATCCTACAATGGGCAGATCGGGCACTCTGCAGGCAGACGGGGCTGGAGGAAAGACGTGTGGTTACAGGTGCTAATAAGGGTCACGTGGGAAGCCCGAGCTGACCCGGGTTGATGGAGAAGAGGGCTGGAGAGCACGGTGGTGCCCGCCTGTTATTCCCAGCCCTCGGTAGGTTGAGACAGGAGCTGAATTCGAGGTCAGCCCAGACTACTTACTGAGACGGGGTGGGGGGTGGGGGTCGCCTCTGAAGGGCCCGGACCTGAAGGAGGGGGGTGAAACACGTCTTAAGGTGGAAGACCAGGAGGGGCCCGCCGAGCGCATGGCGGCCGGGCCTCGGAGCGAAGGAACGAGGCCGGCTGGGAAGGGAGGAGGGGTGAGTGGCGGGCAGCAGCACCCCAGCGCGATCCTCGCCGTGCTGCGGCCGGGCTGAGGAGTGCGGGGGTAAACGCGGGGACCCCGGCGGCCGCGAGAGACGAGCCCGCGCCGGCGGCGCTTCCCGCCCTCCCGGCGGCGCCTCGCTCGGCTTTGCCGGAGGAGCTCCGCCTGCTCGGGGACTCCCTCGGCGGCAGTGTGGCTTTCCGGGTATCGTCTCGCGGGGGGCTCCCCGACACACCTGCATCCCTACCCCAAGAATCCCGGCTTCTGCTCCGTCCTGGCTGGGCACAGCCTGCCGCCTGGAGCGCCCCGCCGACTGGGGCTTCAGGAAAAGTTGGGAAACTTGAGTTTCTTAGACACCAGCCACCACCGGGAACGGGCGCTCCGCGCGATCCGGAAGCCGCCTGGCTCGGGCGGGGGAAAGGGGAGGGGGCGGTGCCCTGGCGTCTGACCGGCGCGCCAGCCAATGAGCGCCGCCTCCCGCCCGCGGCCCCGCCCTCCGGCCCCTGTCCCGGCCGCGCGGCCCGGGCGGTTCAGACGTCGCGGCAGGAGCGGTCGCCGGCCATGCCCACCGGGGCCCGCGCAGCTGGCGCGCGTCTGGCGTGGCCCCGGTAGGCACGCCCAGGGCCGGCCATGCAGCTGGAGACCCAGGACGCGCTGTATGTGGCGCTGGAGCTGGCTATCGCCGTGCTGTCGGTGGCCGGCAACGTGCTGGTGTGCGCGGCGGTGGGCGCATCAAGCGCCTTGCAGACGCCCACCAACTACTTTCTGGTGTCCCTGGCTGCGGCCGACGTGGCCGTTGGACTGTTCGCCATCCCTTTCGCCATCACCATAAGCCTGGGCTTCTGCACTGACTTCCACGGCTGCCTCTTCCTCGCCTGCTTCGTGCTCGTGCTCACGCAGAGCTCCATATTCAGCCTCCTGGCCGTGGCGGTCGACAGGTACCTGGCCGTCCGCGTTCCGCTCAGGTGAGGCATGTGGCTCCGGTCCCTGGGCCCGGCAGAGCTCCGCAGGGGGTCCTTGTCTTCAAGCCCAGAGTCCTGCCGCGGGGACCCCAGACGGGCCAGGCCGGGGCGGGCAGGGCACTCAGAGTTTTCGTCCCCCAAACACGATCGCGCCTGTGCTGTCGCGACCCCCCACCCCCACCCCCGAGTCCGCAGCAGGGCCTTGGCAGTCTCTGCGCCCCGCGGCCGTTCTCCCGAGAGAACTGGGCCGAGAGGTTTCAGCCAAGGTGAGGCAACTTTGGCCGCGGAAATCGGTGCTGTCAGAATGGACGCTACCCGGACCCAGCTTCAGAATGTGCCTGCTGCAAAACAAAGCAGCCAGGTGTATGCCAGTGGAAGGTGCCCGGTACCTTTGGGAAACGCTGTGGACTCTAGTCCCTGCATGTTTTAATGGTGACTCAAATAATCTTATTCTTAAAAACAAAAAAAAGTTACCGTGGCTGCTGCTTCACCAAATACGAAGAGCAGCTCCTAGAGCCTCCATACCCCGGTGCTGCCTTGTTTTAGACCCTGTTCCTCTGTCGGAGCGGGCTGAGGAGCCCACCACGACTCCAAAAACGGTAGACATAACCAATCCCCTCTTTCTCTGAATATAAATCAGCTCTCCCTTTTCACACTGAGAAAATGTGGGATTTAGGGAGCAAAGCCAGCTAGCAAGAAGAGCAAATCCTCAGTGATAGTTGGTAGCGTCAAAGTTGAGGGCTTGTTGAAAATATTTATTGTGTCTTTGGTGCTTTGGCCCCGTTGGTATTTCTTAAGTGAGCTTAGGATCTTTTTAGATTTGGCACTGGAACAGAGAAACTGGATTAGAAGAACAGGAGGGGGAGGGAAGGAACCCATTTATTCAGAACCAGCTATGTGCCAGGCCACACCTCCTGAATGGGTATCCTTGAATCCCTGCAACGATTCTAGGGGACACATTCTGCTACCTGCATCTTGCAGTGGCCCAGGGAAGACAAGCCTTACTCAGGATGGTGTGTCTGTTACGAGGTTTGGAGCCAGGACTTTAGTTCAGCTGACACTGTTCTCAGCCATCCATCAAGCCGTCCCCAGGGGCTGTGTGTGGCACTAGTATTTGAGAAGAAGGGAGAAATGCATTCTACTTTTTTTTTTTTTTTTTTTGAGGCAGGGTCTTGCTCTGTAACCCAGGCTGGCCTTGGACTCACAGCAAACCTGCCTCAGCCTCCCTCGTGTTGGGATTACAAGCGTGCACCACCACGCCCACCTTATGTGGTGGTGGGGAATCAAACTCAAGTACTTAGCACTTACCGCTTTCTGGGCAAGCGCTTTAGCCGCTGAGCCATTCCTCCAGCCCTCTACTTTTTTTTTTTTTTTTTTGAAGGAGGGTCCTGCCCACAGGAAACAGGTGACAGTGATTCAGAAATGTGTGGGAATTAAGTGGGAGAATGCTCCCAGAAATTTTTAGTCGATAGATATGTTGTGTCTGGTCCCCTTTGGTTATGTAGCAAGCTAGGGTCCTGGTGTGCCTGTCTTGGGTGTTAATGTGTTGCTGCCCTTGGTGTCTGTCCAGCCTCTGCATCCTACCAGATGTGCGAGAATCCAGGGATTTCTAAGATTTGGGGTGACACAGCATTCTTTCCTCTCTCATGGATTCCTTCCCTGTCTCTTGGTTCTCCTTTGTGGAGAGCACTCAGCCTTCTGGACTGTTTGCATGTAATGGGCCAGACTGAGTTACCCATCAAAGGGAAGCCCTTTGGGTTAGCTCTGGCAGAGACCCAGAAATACCCCAGCTCACATTGTTAGAATCTCTTGTGCCACATGGGTAGAATGGGAAATTTGATAAGTTTAAGTCTGGTAGCTCTTGTTCTGGTTTGTACTGGGTGAAGTCTTCAAAAACTATTTAATAAGTGTCTTAAAGGAAAAGAGATGTGACTCACAGCTCCTTCTCTTTTGCATTTTCTAAGGGCAAGAGAGTGAGGGAAGACAAGAATGCTGAGTGGGATTGTCAAGAAATTCAGCCCTGTGCCCATCTTCTGCCCTCCCACAGAACTAGACATTAGGAAAGTGGTGACTCCCTCCCCAGGAAGGAATGGGCATTCAACCCCTCCATGACTCCAGCATTCACCCTGTTGAGCTGCTGAATGAGGTATACCTCAATTCCTGACTTCTTTGAGCCATCCTGAAAGCTGGTACCTGAGGCAGGCCTCCTGCCTTCAGCTGTTTCAGTATAATTCAAGGCATGGTCCCAGTGGGCAGGTTAAAAATGAACATTGTAGGAAGCCTGGTGCATGTGCCTATAACCCTGGATACTCAAAAGGCTGGGACAGGAGGATCACTTGAGCCCAGATGTTTGAAACCAGTGTTTCATAAAAATGCACACTACAGGGCCTGGCATGGGCATCATGAGTCAGAATATCCGGGTTGGGTATACATGGTATTTGCGTACTGATGTCTAACCAAAGTTTTCTAGTTTCACTGAAGTTTGAGAAGTCTCTTGAAGTTGGAGGGACTTGAGGCTCCTCTTTGCTTGACTGACATGGGCTGGGTCCTGGTGCATCCTAAGATCTGGCTTGGTTTTGAGCCATCCTTGCAGTTGAGGAACCACAGGTGGGAATCAAGTCGGAAATGTCCCGTTCAGAAAAAGATGTCTTCTCCCTGAAGCCAAGAAACAGTGAAATGGTGAACTCCAGTAAGTGAGCCTTAGGGCTGTGCACGCCTCCTACCTGGGCTGAAGCAGTACTTGGACTCTCCAGAGTCTCTTGGCTCTATAGGAGTGATGGTATCTGTGCCCCAAAGCTGCAGGTATGAGGCACCTGCCACTCATTGCCAAGGGACACTGACATGAATTAGATAGAAGGAACCCTGGTGATCCTAGACACCAAAATGGCTCCTTTAGTTTGACTTGACAGAGGAGCATCTGCCTTTAGCATGAGGGCTGTCCCTTGGCAGAAGGAGGTCTACTTCCTCTAGTTCAATTCACGGCCCTTCCTGAGGACAGTCTGGTAGAGCATCCATTCCAGGGAGCTACTGGAAGTGGGTGGTGATGGAAGCAGGTGGGTGGGACAGCTGAGGTGCAGGCTCCTGGGCTCTGGGAAGTGAGTATATATGTGTGCCCACAGCTGACCCTGGCCATCCCTTTATCCTCGGGCTACTTCTGGTTCCTCCTCCTGAATCTAATCCGGTTCCTTTGCATGCCACACCCACAGCTGAGCTGGTGGCGAACTGTGTGACTCACTTTCTCTGGGGGTTCTCCCTGCCCTGCTTGCTTCATGGTCTCAGTTTCCCCTTTCACTAAGGCTGAGTGTCTGGCACAGCAGAGCCCAGCTGTTTGCCAGAGAAGCTGACAGAACATTTGCCGGGAGTGTTTGCTGGCTGGCTGACTGGGCTACCAGAAGGTATGGTGTTGTGTTTGTCCTGTCCCTGGACCCTGACCTTGTCTTTCTCCCTGCCCTCTGCCACACTGAGGCTTTTCCTGTGTGTAGGTGTTAAAGATTTCTTAGCAAGACTTTATGCCTGAGGTGAAAATGTGGCCTTGACTTAGGGTGGGATTGACAGGGGATTCCACGTGTTTTTTTCAAAATTTCTAAAAATTGAAGCTTTGCCAGGTGTAGGGGTGCACACTGGTAATCACAGCCCCTTGGGAGGATGAAGCATGAGGATTGTAGGTTTGAGAGTAGTCTGGGCAATTTAGCAAGATCCTGTCTCAAAAGTTTTAAAAGGGCTGGGGATATAATTCAGCACTCTCTGGGTTCAATTCCCAGGACTGTTGTTTTTATTTTTAAGCTTTAATTCCAACACCATAAAATTTATACTTAATCTTGTTTAAAAATAAAATAGAAAGGAAAATGCCCAGCTCGGGGTCTTCCCCTGCAGCTTCTCCTCGGCCTCTTCTTTTCTTGCATCAGTATTCTTTCTCCTCTGAGTCACTCCTCTTGTAGGGGACTGCATGGTGACCCTCCCTAACACACACCCACGTTTTTATCCCCAGAATTTGTGAATATGCCTAATATATATATATATATATATATATATATATATATATATATATGGGTTAAAAAAAGGAAGAAAAGGAAAAAAAATGAAAGAATAAAGAAAATTTCCTTATGTAGTTCTTGAGGAGGGTTTATAGCTCTGATTGCATGTGTATCATATTAGACAAATTGAGGCAGCCAGTTGAGGTGGAGCAGAGACGGGATATGGCCAGGGTCAGGAACACAGGAGCCACCGCCAGGCACTGGAAAAGGCACACAATGGATCCTTCACAGATCCTTGAGAGACTTATAGCCTGTGAACTGTGACAGAATAGATTTTTGTTGCTTTGAGCCACAAGCTGTGGTACTTTGCTAGAGTAACCCCATTGATACAACAGTGTAGCCTAAATCAGCTGTCCCACCACACTTGCCTTGCACTTCTCGATCCCTGCCTTTGCAGACCTCTCTAGCAAGTCATCCCACCTTCTCCACTTCTGTCGCCACCAGGGTTGTCATCTGATGTCACTGACTGTGCTTCCTGCCGGGTCACCCATGCAACATCAACTTTTGGCCGCGTCTTGTGCCGCCTCCTGGACCTTGTGCACGCTCTGCAAGCAGCTCTTGCTAGATCCTCATCAGTTCCTGCTGGGCTCCCGAGGCCCCTGCTCATCTTCTGCGTCCCTATAACCTCTACACAGTTGCTCAAAAGGGTGATTTAATACATAGGTTACTCATATCGTTCCTCTTTTTTAAAGTGCCATAGTGGCACCAAGGGTGACATTCAAGTGACCTGCATGAACTAGCTGCTTCTGCCTCATCTGTCTCACTCACCAAGTTCTTCCCCCAACCCTGGCCTTTATTCTATATGCCTCATCCCTTAGCAAAAGAAGCTTCTTTCAGCTGCTGCAGTTATCCAGCCTTAACCAATTATCCCATTAAATTAGAATTTTGCTTGGTTGTGGTCTCTTTCCACCCAGAGCGTGAGCTCTATGAATAAGGACTTTGCTCATATTTAGAAGCTGGTACTAAGCATGTTGCCTGGCATGAGTCTCTGAACAAACTGGGTGTTTGAGTTAGAAATCAACTAGGGGGCACAGGTGTAAACATTTAGAAGTACAGATGGCTACAAGAAGAGAGGCAAAAATCTCCCTCTTTTCTTGGCTGTTACTAGTCTCATGGTCAGGATTCATCCCATGGATGAATACATGAGGGACCAAATGAAAGAAGTTTGTGTCAGGGTGTGTCTTCCCGGGGAATAGCTAGGACAGGCGTGGGAGGATGTGGGATGGGAGGGCCCATGATGGTAGATTCATAGTGTTCGAGCTCTCTAGTGAGATGATATTAGAAGAAAAGCTGGTCCAGAAAGTTTTGTTTTGCATTTGAGATTGGGCTCTCACTGTGTTCCCCAGGTTGGTCTTGAACTCATGCTCAAGTGCGCCTTCAATTCAGCCTCCCAGGTACCCGAAGTAAGTATATGCCACTGTACTAGCTGGTCCAAGAGATTTTAATAAACAAAGAGAAAACATCTTCTGAGCGGTTCCCCTCCTCACTCTATGGAAACAAGACTTCTATGAGGATCCTTGCCAGGCCCAGGGGAAGACAGGGAGGGCTGGCTTAGGAATGTCCTGAAGTGGCTGTCAAGCCCCAGGTGCTGCACGCCAGAGGACTGGGCTGCAGGCAGGTGCTGCAGACTCTAGGGTGTGGTCCACAGGCCTGGCTCTTACCCTTAGCATGGGCCAGGAATTACCTGGGACAGGGTGTGGTCTGCTGTCATTTATTTTGTATTGTTAGCACACAGTGCTCCTAACCCCGCCTCTCAGCCTGGAATAGTAGCAGGTGCCATGGCTGACTCTGGTCTGAGGCCACAGGTATTTTGCTGATGGGACTTCCTGTCTGGCAGACAGGCAGGCAAGGCGCTCATTCTTGAGGAAGTGGGATCGTTGTGAGGCACACATACCCAGACAGAAGCCCAGGTCTGCTCTGGTCAGTGTTGTAGTCCTCAAGCCTGTCTTGAAACCAGGTTGGAACTGGGGTCATACAGTCTGGAGGGTTCCGGACAGTCCTGCCTCCTAACTAGGGGACGAGTCAGGCCCAGCTTGGCTGGATAGTCATCAGAAACTCATGGGAACCACCATACGTGAGGAGATGAAAGGGAGCCGCAGGCACTCAGGCTGTGCACAGATATCCTCTGCGGGTGGGAGCACAGGCCCTTCAGCCATTAATCACCATGCCCTAAAGTGCCTTAACGCAGCAGCTCTGACTGCTGGAGGGCCTAGCTGCTCAGGGCCACCCTGCCAGGGAAACAGCACCCGAGGCAAGTGTCTTCTCACAATTCTGAAAAGCACAGGCACTGCCTTTGATTATCTGGAGAAGGAGCTTGGGTGAAGGAACATAGCAAACAACATTTTCAGGAGACAGAGAATCTGAATTCGTTTCTCGGTGGCACCTTCCTGGCACTGGGAAGACTGCCTCAGTTTCTCCTCTGATTTATCAGCTTGTATTACAGCATGGTTACATGGTGTAGATAGATGTGGTAAGTGTGTCCTCAGCAATCCTGGGCATTGCATTGAAATTTTCAATACTGTGAACAACAGCCTCCATTTTGAAGCCTTTTCTGCAGGCAAATACCTTACATGTCTCATCTCACCCATTTTATTTAGTACTAGAGATTGAACTGCACACTGACCTGTATCCCCAGTCAGCTTCGAAAAAGCTTTAAAAACTGTTTACTTTGGAGACGGTCTTGCTAAGTTGCTAGGTTGCACTCAAACTTGTAATTCTCTAGTCTCATGCTCCCAAAGTATTGGAATTATGGGTCTATACCACCAAGCCCAGATCAGCTAATGTTTATGACAACTCTGTGGAGGCAGGTACTTCACAAATGAGGATACTGAGGCTCAGTACTAGCCTAGGATCCCTCAGAGGCTGGGGCTGGTAAGCCTGTCTTTCCAGGAGCCCTTAAGCGGTGTGAGAACAGCTGGACGGACAGTTCCAAACTGTGGGCATGAAAGAACACCCCATTATGATCGGTGCTGTCTAGGACTGTGGGGAGTCATGGGAGGGAGGGAGTCTCACCCACTGCCTTTGTCTTTGGATGGAGTCACAGGCTTCCTATTGCTTCAGACTCATTACTGGACTCAGCAATTATGCTTTGGATGTGACAGGTTGGAGACATCACTATCAGTGGGTAGTAGGAACTTTTTGGCTGGTGTGTCTTTGTGGACAGAATTAAAGTCGAGAACGGAAGAGGGGTGTGTGTGTGTGTGTGTGTGTGTGTGGTGTGTGGTAAGAATGGAACCAGGGTTTTTGTAGTGTGCTACATCTCCAGTGCATTGTTTTGGTTTTGATTTTGAGACAAGGTCTCACTAAGTTGCTACATTGTCCTGTCTGGGCCTGACCTTGTGATCCTCCTGCCTCAGCCTAGCAGTGTTGGGATTACAGGCCTGCACGACCAGGCCTGACTAAAGACGGTCTTTAAATTCATTCTGGGCTGATGGGGTGGAGTGCTTCTTAGAGGGTTGATGGTTGAGCTGGGTGGAGTGAATAGGAGGAAAGAATGTGCAGGAGTGTGAGTTGGGCGCAGCAAAGGAGCAAGAAGGCAGATCCTGAGGTGGCGTCCTCTGGCCCTTGGGTAAGATAAACACATAGGAAGGGAGCAGCAGCACATCCAGGAGGCTGAGAGGCTCGCTTGCTGAGGCACTTGAGTTTTGTCCTGTAGATGGTAGTGAGTCCCTGAGTTGGGTGTTTGTTTTCTGAGTTAGAAATCAGCTAGTGGGTATAGATGTAAACATTTAGAATTATAGAAGGAGAAAAAACGGAAAGCAAGTTTTCCTTTTTTCTCTTGACTGTCACGAGTTCCGTGGTCACAGTAGCCCTCCAGATCGTTCTTTTGCCATTTCCCTTCAGGGTCACTTCCTGGCTGATAATCTGGCTTTGTGCCACCATGTTTAAGCAGAATCTGTTGACTTCCGGTTGTGTTATGTGAAGACTGGCTTCTGTAAGCCTTCCCTGCCTACTTCAGCTCCTTCTGAGTTTTGTTGTATTTTTTGTTTTTTTTTTCTCCCCTGTGGATATTTCAGCTTGTATTTCTAATACCAACAAAATAACCGAAGCCACATACACATGCACAGATGAACTGTGAGAATTAAGTCACCTTACTTATTTGTGCGTTCTCTGGTTCCCCAACTTACATAATGAAGACAGAGGCTTTTTTTTGTTTGTTTTTTCCCCTATTTTTATTAATATACATATGTAATACATACTGTTTACAATGAATTTGGGTATTTTGTGCACATATGTAGCATATCAACTTTACAATCCCTTCTCATTTTTAACCCTCCCACCCCCTCCCTATCCTTTCCCCCAACTCCGGCTATCACTTCATGTGGTTCCAAAGAATGTCTGTGTTCTGGGTTTTCCAAGTCAGAGAAACCACACAGTGTTTAACATATTAATCTTCTGCACCTAAGTCATTTCACTCAAGTCAGCTTCCTATTCTTTGAATGGGTCGCAATAGTTAATTCTTGATGCCTCTTCTCTGAATCCAATCAATCCCTTTATTGGGATATTTACCAAAAGTTTTTTTTTCTGTATTTTGCTATATCTTTGCTGCTATTCTTAAACGTGGCCTTATCCACCAGTTCACGTTAGAAAATCACTACAAGCATGTAGTTCAAAAGACTAGTAAATTTGGGAAAGAAGAAAAAAAGTTAAATTTCAAATGCCTTAGCTGAATACTGGAAGGTACATATTGTACATTCACAGGGTTATCTTTATATCAAATCAGTTTTCTTAGGATAAATTTTCATCAGTGACCTAATAAGTGAATTGCTACAATAAAACAAAGTTAAAACTATATCACATTGCTACATTAAATGAACTTAAATCTATACCACATAAATATACTTAAAGTAACAAATATGAAGGCAAATTTAGTTATTTTAGAATTTTTTAACTTTCATAAGTTATTTACTCATACTTCAGAGGCTATTTTCTTTCCCCCCCCTTTTTTTTTTTAAGACAGAGTCTCATTCTGTGGGCCAGGCTAGTCCTGAACTCACTTCAGAGCCCAAGCTGGCCTTGGACTCATGGCAATCCTCCTGTCTCAGCCTCCCAAGTGCTGGGATTACAGGCATGCGCCTCCACACTCAGCTTATGTGGTGCTGGGGAATCGAACTAGGGTACTTAGACCTTGCTAGGCAAGTGCTTTAACCGCTGAGCCATTCCTCCAGCCCCAGAGGCTATTTCTTAAGATGTCTTAGTTACTTAATTTATGGGAGGAAAAATTTATCGTAGCTTACAGTTTCAGAAAGTCACAACCCATTTATGGCTGACTGGTGATGGTGGGGACACTTGGCAGAGTCACCACTGTTCACGGCATGGCAGACAGAAACCAAGTGTGGGAGGGAGGGCAGAACTAACACACACCCCTCCAGGTCATGTCACAAGCACCCGCCCCTTCCAGCCAGGCCCTGCCTCCCACAGCACATAGCATACATAGGTGTTCTACAACATCCAAATATATGAAGCTTTTGGAAGATACTCCAGATCCAAAGGCTAACATAGTTTCCTCTACAAAAACTGTCTATGTATTATATTATGTTTATGTTATATTATACTACTCTTTTATGTTGTTGAGGTTACATCATTTACATTTGTTTTATAACACTAATAAAATTTCCTGGACTTTATGTACAGCATATCTGAAAATTGAAAATAGATATTAATAGATACCACATGTACTATTTTGCCTGTGAATTTCTTACTCATTTCAGGCCAGGACCGAATGATTAAGTGGGATGTAGTCCTGTCACCACACCCATGCTTTCCGTGAAGCCAGTGAGAATGTCTAGGTCATATTTTTAGATGTTTAGATGCTATCAATTGTTCAGAGGCCATATTTTAGTCTGCTTTATGTTTAGATTATGAATTTCCAACCTGGAAATTAAAAGAGAGTTAAGGAGACATGCCACCCTGCACCCTTGGAGCCTTGCAGTGTCGTCACCGTCCCGGCTGGTGCCAGCATGCCTTTGCAGTGTGCTGCGTGCACAGCTGTGTCACTTCCTTCATCGTACCCTTGGACAGGTTCTACCATTTCTTGTATTCCCTGTTTCTCTTTCTTCTTTCTCGGCTCCTGCATTTGGTAGTTGGTACCTGTAGGTAACTTTTCAGGATATGGGAGATACCTTCTTCTGGCTTCCCGTATGTGAGACTGCTTGGTTCTTTGACTGGAAGTAGTTAAGAATTGTTTTTCCTCAGAAATCTGAAAACATTTCTTTAACATCTGACATTACTCAAGAAGCCTGATTCTTGTATGTGAGCTCTATTCGTAATTTTTATTTCCTCTCTGGAAGGGTTTGAGATCATTTGAATTTGCTTAGTGTCCTCAAATGTTATGGAGTTGGGTCTACATATTGCTGTTAATTGGTTTTTCTTCTTCATTGGAGCTAATACTACTAGTTAGCCTTTTCAGTTTGAAGACTTAACTTGGTCTTCAGCTCTGAAATTTTAAGAGAATGTTGTCTTGATTATATTTTGCTCTCCATTCTCTCTTTTCTGAGTTTGTTTTCTCTATTGGGAATTGAACCTAGGGAACACTGAGCTACATAATAAGCCCCCTTTTTCTTATCTTTTAAATTAAATATTTTTGGGGGTTAGAGTGCTTACTTAGCAAGCAGAAGGCTTTGATTCCCCAGCACCACAAAGACTGGGTGTGGTGGCACATGGCTGTAATCTCAGCACTCTGGAGGCTGAGGCAGGAGGATTACCATGAGTGTGAGGCCAGCCTGGGCTACGTTGTGATTTCAGGACTGAGCTGAACAACAAAGCTAATCTTTGTCTCAAAATAAAATAAAAACTTTTGTACTGTTAAGGATTGAGCCTATGCTAGGCAAGCACTCTGATGTACTTCTGAGATACACTTACATCCCCAGCCCCCACCCCCTTTTCCAGCTCCTTAAAAAAAAACAAACATTATTTTTTTGAGAAAGGGTCTCACTTAAATTACCCAGACCAGACTCAAACCTCTCTCTCAGCCTTCTGAGTGGTTGAGATTATAGGTGTGCCCTTGCAGGCCTGTTACTTCTGGGAATTCCCCCCCCCACCCCCATGATGCTGGAGATGGAGCCAGGGGCTTTATAATTACCCTACCACTGTGTTATATTTATGGGATTCTTAAATCTCTACAAACATCTTAATTTTTTTGGCCTTAGTTCTATCTTAATATTTTAGCATTCATATTTACTTTTAAGATTAAAGTGGTTTGGACTTCTGGTCAAGATGGTGGCCTAGTAATAGAGGTGCTCAATGTCTCCTCATTGACCCACTTAAAAAGTTGAGAATTTAGTCACCAACTGCCTATTCAATGTAGCTAGGACAGGAAGAAGCAACCCAACACTGAAAGCAGTCTAAGAGAAGATCAGAAATCGTGAAGGAACATCGGAAGCAGAGGGAATAAAACAGCAGCTCAGGAAGCTGCCCTAGGCCAGCTGCAAATGGCTGGGAACCACAGGCATCTGCAGACAGAGGAAAGCCTGCGTGGAGCCCAGAACATCTGACGGAGCTAGGAGAGGAAGGAGCACCCCAACAGCTGACAGGAGGCTACAGGAAGGTCAGAAATCCTAGACCTATCAAAAGTGGAGAAAAACAGCAGCCACCTGGGCGAAGCCCTGAGCTGCTGGCATCCCCACAGATGAAGGAAAGCCCGGAAGCCAGAACCTCAGATTGAGGTAAATGCTAATCTGGGAATGTAGGGGTCTCCGCTGCAACAGGGATCGTAGGACAGAGTAACACACTTTGGGTGTCGTTTCAGTGGATGCTGTCTCATTTATTTAGGGAAGTACAAGGGCTTAAATAGAATGAGGAAACTATCTTGGACCAAGCAGCAAGGCCTCAAGGGGCTGGGGGGGTCCCCCAGGGGGAGGAAATGAGTAGAGGATGGACCACTCCAGTTGTTTTTGTCTCTTAATTAACTAAACTGGCAGTTCCTGTGTTTAAGCAAAACAACACCTGGCTTAACTTATAACTAGTAACATTTCTTCGTGGGAAGGAAGGAACTCCGCCAAGGTCAGCGATGCTGAGGCCGTCGGGCCCTGAAGACCCCAACATGGGAGAAGTGGGAACTGTCAGCAGTTGGTATCCCTAGCCTCTGAAAAATTAACCTTTAGGTAGTGCATACTACACATGCAATATGAGTCCCCACTAGAAAAGGCCCCCGGAGCCCAGATCAGAAGCAGTGCTTAGCGGCAATAACAAGCAATGACAAGCCGGAGCCATTAAAAAAAAAAAAAAAGCCTGAAACTGAATTGATTAATGTAAAAGAAAGCTCAGAAGAGCACACAAGAACTTTCGGGGGGTCACTCTTAAGTAGAGCCTCGTTAGAAACAAGCACAAGAGGCAGTTAAAGGCTGCTGACTTCCTTAGGCTCAGTGTAGTGGGCGTACCTCTGAGGGTGGAGAGCCTGCGCTGGAGGAGGGAAGCCAGGACCGGTGGGAGAGCTCTGCTGAGCGGGTCAGGGTGAACAAGAGGCCAGCACAGAAAGCAGAAAGCACACACCATCATAGCCGTTCAAAGAAACCTCTCAGCTAGGCCTTTAAAGTGAAGTCTTTTAACAACAGAAACATGGGGAGAAGACAAGGCAACAGGACACCCACAGAGATGCCTGAGACCCCAGAAATTCATGTCCTGGGCCCTGAAATAGTGGAACTCATAGGGAAGGAAGTCAGAAATCAAACAAGTTGAACAACCACTTCAAACATGGTATTTTCAAAGAAATGCAAGCCTTGATCAGTGGCTTAAATAGAAATTTACTAATCAAATAGTGGTCCTAGTGGAGACAAAGTTCACTGAGCATATTGAAGCCACAAATAAAAAGTTGGCTGAGGTAAATAAGGAAACACAAGATATGAAGGAACAATTTTATAGAGAAATGGAAAATATGAAAAGAAATTAGATGAAATTCAGGATGTAAAGATATATGTCAAAGCAGAGGAAGATGACTCAAATATTGTGAGGACAGAATTTCAGACCTTGAAGACAAGGCTGAGGAAATAAATGCTATTATTAAGCACGAGTCCAAAATTAGAAATGAACAGAGTAGCTGTATACAACAGCTGATGGATGATACAGAGAATCTCAGAATTATGGGTAAAGAAGAATTTATTCACTGCAGTAGTGCTAGAAAATTTCTCTAGTCTAGAAAAAGAAATTAATTTTCAAGTAAAGAAGCTTATAGAACACCAGATAACTTCAACCAGCAATGAAACTTCATAATCAAAACCTCAGAAATGAAACAAAGAATAGCAAAAGCAGCAAGAGGAAAACAGACTGTATTCTACTGAGGCAAACCCATTTGAATGACTGCAGATTTCTCAAGGCAAACTTTAAAGGCTAGAAGAGCCTGGAGCAAGTTCTTTCAAGCTTTGAAAGACAGCAAGTGTCAACACAGGTTGTTTGTATTCAGCAAAATTATTTTTGAAAGTTGAAGGAGAAGTAAAAATTTTTCATGACAGAGAATCCCTAAAGGAACTTGTGACTGCTAGCCTAACATTGCAGGAAATAAACAAGACAAAACAAAACAACATAGTGGAAAGGAAGCATCTAAAGAGAAAGTGTAACAAAAAAAATAGACTGGTATTTGAGTCATTTGATTGGTATCCTTTTAAAAACAGTACCAACTCTCATAAAAACCTGTGAATCATCCCCCATAATTATTATTTTATTAAGTATATAAGTTTGCAAAACATAATATTCAACATAGAGAATTGGTATAAAACCTTTATAAATATGTATGCATGAAGTTAGGGATGGAAAGGTAGGTAAAATGATAAACCAAATGTGGAAAAATGTTAGTAATAAGTGAAATGTGAGTAAATAATTTATGAAAGTTAAAATCAAATAGCTAAGCATGCCACTCTATTTGTTGCCTTAAGTGTAGTTCACTTATGAGATAGAGATTTAAGTTCATTTAAGGTAGCAATTTAATATAGATTTAAGCTCATTCAATGTAGCATGTCTTTGGAATGTACATACATTTACTTTCCAGTTCCCAGCTAAGGAATATGAAATTGAACTTCTCTATCTATCTTATATTTTCTAGTCTTATGAATTTCATTATAATAGTTCTTTTCTTATGTGGACTGGTGGGTGAAGCCATGTTAAAGAATCTCAACAAAAATATAGTAAGATACAGAAAAAAAGAACTTTTGGCACATCGTCCCAATAAAGGTCTCTGCTGAACCCAGAGAAGAGGCATTGAGATATGGCCACTGCAGCCCATTCTAGGTGTGGGAAACTGAGATAATGAGTGATGGCTTGAGTGGTGAAGTGAGTCTGATGCAGAAGATTAAATACGTTAAATATCACATGGTTTAACTAATTTGGAAAACCCGGAACACAGGCATTCTATAGAACCAAATGAGTGTGATAGGGGGAGGTATGGGAGGATGGGGAGGGTGTGGGAGGGCCAAAAATGGGTCGGGGAGGGGATCATAATATTGTGTATGTGCAGAAATTCATTGTAAACAGTATGTGTTGCATACATATATTAATAAAAATGGTGGGAAAAAAGATTAAAGTGGTTTGAATTGGCTTTTAAATGATTGTTTTGGATACACATGGCTCAGACACCTGCCTGTGACACTGAGTGTACATACTCAGTACTCTTTCTTCTGCCCACCCTCCTCTATCCCTAGATCGCAAGCTTCAGCTTTGGGAGGGGGAAGGAGAGAGAAGGGATACAATGCCACAGTTCTGTGGAAGAGTGGAAAGCCCCCGCGCTGATGCATTGGCAGTGTTTTGCTTGATTTCTGTTCCTTTTCTAAATCTTTCTAGTCTCTCTTGTGCTGGATTGGAGCCTTTTGTTCGGCCATCACTGTTCCAAACTAGGACCTCAGGGCTCCTCCTGATGATCCTTTTTGCCTTCTCTGTCTAGACTTATGAAAACCTCTGGTTTGCTGGTAGCATCTTCTAATTCTGATTTTAGAATGGTTTTGGAGTTTTTCTTTTTGTATGTTTCTTTTGTCATTTAAATATATTTTTGTGAGTCAGGTATTGTGGTTCAGGCAACCCCAGCTATTCATGAAGCCAAAGCAGGGAGGATCTTGAGTTTGAGTTCAGCCTTAGAGAAACTTGGTCTCACGATAAAACTTTTAAAGGGCTGGGGATTATAGCTCAGTGGTAGAATACAGAAGTAGCATGAAAGGGGTCCTTGGTTTCATCTTCAGTATAGTGATGGTTGGTAGGTAGGTAGGTATGTAGGAAGGAAGGAAGGAAGGAAGGAAGGAAGGAAGGAAGGAAGGAAGGAAGGAAGGAAGGAAGGAAGAAATGCTGCTTAGGTGGGACCTGGCAGGCCAGTGTGGAGTTCTAATCAGTTTCACGTCATCAGATTTGCGGCAGTCGCTCTGGGGGATAGTGGGAAGGATGACTGGAGGGAACAGGATTATAGAAGGAAGCATGGCCAGGCAGAAGCTGTGGAAATGGAGAGAGAGTCTAGAGCTATCTGAGATGTATAGAATCAAAAGGAATTCTTCCTTTTTTCTTTTCTTTCTTTTTCTTTTCTTTCTTTCTTTCTTTTTTTTGAGATAAGGTCTTGCTCTGTAGCCCAGCCTGGTCCTGAACTCACTGGAATAGCCCAGGCTGGCCCTATACTCAGGACAATCTGCCTGCCTTAGCCTCCCAAGTGCTGGGATTACAGGTGTGTGCTACCACGCCCAGGTTTACATGGTGCTGGAGAATTGAACTCAGGGCCTTGCACTTCCTAGGCAGGCACTTTAACTGCTGCACCATTCCTCCGGCTCCTAGAACTGGAATTCTATACCAGGGAGGGTTGATGTCAGATGTCAGTCAGATGGCAGAATTGGAGCACAAGGGACCCCAGCTAAAGCCACATAATCAGCCAAAAGACCAAGACATGAAAAATCCTGAGAACCAAAAATAGGTTTTAGAATCATAATCCGTGAACAGGGCCCTGTGAAGCGGGAATCTGGGCATTTGATCTGCCACTGCAGACCATGCAGCCTGAGGAACTGGTGAGTCGATTTGACGTGAGCTACTGAGTGATGTGCTTCTGGCTGGAAGACAGGTTCAGGTTCAGAAAGACTTGGGTGGATGCTGGACCAAGGGAGCAGGAAGAAGTCTAGGATAACTCCTAGATATGGGGCAGCTAGTGGTACTACCCTGAAGATAGGGGCTGTTCGGGAAAGTTGTGTTTCAGGTGCCTGCAGACTGAGAGATGCAGTTAGGTGGGGAGTCTTAGCAATTTGGAGCTGGTCTGTCCTGCCCCAGTGGGGACCAGATCCTGCTTCGTGGGAGCCTGGCTCTCATGCCTCCTGGCCGCGAATGGCAGCCTTGGTGCAGCCCTCCCCTTCCCACCTCTTTCTGCCTTACCAACTCCAGTCCTAGTGCCTGCCAACTTAAAAGAGGAGGCTCCTGTGCTGCCTGGATTCCCACACCTGCTATCAGGACTACTGCTACGCACTGTTCCTTCTTCCACGGTGGAGAAGTACAGCCTGGTTGGAAGGTGTCACAGGGCGGGTCCTGTCGGCTCTATGTCACATATCCTTCCTGTGAGTGCTTCTCCATGGCCCCTTCTTCTCTCATCTGGACTCTGCCTCCACACTTGCTTTCAGGCCCACTCTTTCTGATACTGGGCATTGAACCCAAGGTCTTCACCCTGAGCTGTTGCCCTAGCCCATTAAAAAATATATATATTATGTTGAGACAGAGTTTCAATAAGTTGATCAATTGCCCCAGCTAGGCTTGAACTTTTGACCCAACTGCTTCCAGAGTGCTAGGGGTGCAGGCATGTGCAGCCACATCCAGCTCAGGCATACTTCACAGAGCAGCTGTTCTGCCAAGAAGAAAATGCGTCTGCCCCTCAGGTTACTCTGTGTCCCAGTGCTGCACGAGGTCTCAGATCCCTCCCTGGCCCTCTTTCCTCCTGCTCTGAAGCCTATGTCCTTCTGGGCTTCATCCTGCCCTTCTCTCCCCTGAGATTGTGGACCCCTTGCAACTCCTGGAACTAAGCTGAGCTGCAGGGTTTGGAATATTTTCTCTTCCTCCTAACTTTCCCTTATTTTCACTGTGTCCCTTAAAATGGTCCTTGACCTCGGAGGCCCCCAGTATTCTTTTGCATCTCTCTACATGTTTGGAACTATTTTCTTTATTATTTGTAGCTTGCTAAGATTTGTTCTCTTTTGTCTGTGGGGTACAGGCTCATTCTTGGGCTCTCACTCTTCCAAGTACTTTGTTTAGTCACTGCCTTGGGATATGCTCAGGACTCGACAGTGTGTGGGCTGCATGCGTGTGACCCTAAGCCCACATGTGCGTGCACAGGTGTGCATGTGCATGCTGGGGACTGGCACCTCTGATAGGGATGGATAAGCTTGTTTCCATAGGGAAAAATTCCATACAGGAGTCCTCAGAGGCAAGGGAGGAGGGGATCTAGACTGGCTTCACCACACGACTGGACAGGGAGTGGAAAGCAGTGTTATAGAGGGATTTGTTTCTCTTAAATTTGGAATTTTCAGAAATTGTTAGTAATCCAGCTACTTAATTTCAGACATATTTGAAAAATTATAAAATGAGCTGGGTGTGGTGGTGTATGCCGTAAT
This sequence comes from Ctenodactylus gundi, assembly GCA_004027205.1. Taxonomy (NCBI): domain Eukaryota; kingdom Metazoa; phylum Chordata; class Mammalia; order Rodentia; family Ctenodactylidae; genus Ctenodactylus; species Ctenodactylus gundi. Next base: position 164,159 of record PVKB01000415.1, on the reverse strand, counting down.
TCCAGCATTCTGGAAGGGTGAAGCAGAAGGATTGCAAGTTTGGGCCCAGCCTGGGAAACTCAGTGAGACCATGTCTTAAACAAACAAACGAACAACAATAAAAACAAAGACTACTAAATAAAAACAAGGTCAGGTGCAGCTCAGGGAAAGAGCCCTGGGTTCAATACCCAGTACCCCATAAAAATAGAGAAAGAAAATGAATGTAGTATGTGTTTAGTTTATGTATGTGTAATAGAAAAAGTCTGTACATGTCAGGCACATTTTTTTAGTCTGAATATTGTGCTTTACAGGGCCACAGGCTGCGTTTTGCTTGACGTACACACACTGTCAGCGTTCTGCTGAATTTGCATGCTCGCTTCTGTCTCACATACACCCCACTTTCAGAACTTCTAAGATGCTACCATCCAAGTCAAATGTTCCCAGTTATTTCAGTCATCTTATTTATAGCTTTACTGTTTTAATCCACGTTCCATCAAAAGTCTACGCTTGCATTTAATATGCTTCTCTAATGTGAAATGGTTCCTTTGATTGTTATGTTTTTGGTTTTTCAAGACAAGAACATTTTCGAAGAGTGCAAATAATTTATTTGTCCAGAATGTCCCTCAGTTTGGATTTGGTTATTTCCTTACAGTAGCATTCAGAGTTAAATGTCTACATGAGAGACCTAGTGTTGCTCTTGACTTGTCGCGTAAGGCACACAAAGCTGTCTGTCTGTTGTTGGTAGGATAAACTTGATCATATGGTACTCTTCGTGTTTGCCCGGCTCCTTTACTCCTTAGGCCTGTATGTTTTCCCCACTGATTTTTGCTTACGTAAGTTATTACCATGGCATTGTAAAATGGTAACTTTATCATCATTGCTTTCACATTTATCAGTTTGCATGCTACTTCTGCAAGGAACATTACCTTTTCTTTGTCCTTCTATTTTAAAAATATCAATGTGAACTTACTTTCACTTAGTGATTTATAACCCTTTGCTGTTATTCACTTTGATGCCCAAATTTGGCCAATGAAAGCTCCTTCTTAAATTCACTTCTGTTTGAGTGTTCCCATCCATTTTTAAGCACTTCCTTATTTTCTGGCACGGAGAAGTATTCCTGGTTCAAATTTGGAACCAGCTATTTTCCAAAGAACCCTGATTTCCTTTAGTGGAGAACAGTTGATAGAAACCAAGATTTGGATAGGTCTGCCCATTGCTGCTAGAGTATCATTTCTTTTGAAATCTAGCAGTAAACAGAGCCAGATTGAAAAAACAAAAGTGCTGGAAGAACTGTTGCTTACAATAGAATACCATGCAATTAATGAGAGGGATTGACTGAGTTAAGCAAATCATGATTTGGGTAACTATCACTAATAAGATAAGAATCACTAACATACTACAGCTCATGGGTAAAAGTTTAATGAAGAACAACATATTTTCAGGGTCTTAAAATATGTACAAGATACTTATTAAAAAGCAGAAAATAATAAAATGGACAGACCTGTGGAATACCACACTAACTAGTTGAGGGGCTGGAAGAATAGCACAGAAGTTAAAGCACTTGCCTTGTAAGCACAAGGCCCTGAGTTCAATTCCCGAGCACCACATAAAGCTTGGCACAGTGGCGCATGCCTGTAATCCAAGGCTGAGGCAGGAGAACTGCCCGGAATCCAAGGCTAGCCTGGTCTACAAAGTGAGTTCAGGACCAGCCAGGGCTGCAGAGCGAGACCCTGTCTCAAAAAAGAAAAGAAAAGGAACAAACCACACTAATCAAAGTTAATCAAAACTAACCAGCTGATCAAGGTTAACATCACCAATGATGGGACACAATGACCCAGTGTGCCTCCTTCTAACTGGGGTGTGTATATATGGAGGCTAATCCTTCTGACAGCGTTACTGTCTGAAGCCATGTGATTTAAACCTTACGAGGATAATTTTTCTACTCTGCACTGATTATCTTTTTCTCCTCTGGTCTGGTTTGGGAACATTGGCCCTTTCTCTTAGGCTCTGCTTCACTAACAATCAGAACCTCAGGGGAGCTCTGGGAGACCTTGTGTTGGCCTCTAGCTCAGATCAACCAATTGCTCACTGGCAGACTACTGTAGATGGCTGCCTCTCCTAGTGTATGATTCCACAGAAAATGTGAAATATTGGAGACAATGACTCATCATAGAAAGGCCTCCCCTCCACCCTCAGAAGGCTGCTTGTGGCCTGTAAGCTCACTGTCACAGACCCCATTCCTTCTTTTCTTTAGAGCTACCAAATAGATGTGAAACATACAAATTAAGAAGGCAGAGTTCCGGTCCCTTGTTAAACTCAGGCTGCCTTTCAGCTGTTGCTTGCCAGGCCGTGTTGGGTATCAGCGTCTCTGCCACTGACGAGTGTGTTGTTCAGCTGAGAGGAGACAGAAAATGCGGTGTGATGTGGGGTGGAGGTGTGGAGCAATTCTGGGTACCCAGGGAATGAAGCGGTGTACTGCAGTGTGAACTGCTCTGTTTCCATGTACATTTTTGTACCATGCTTTAGTTTATGTGTGATAGGTAAACAGGGAGAGAATGTCTGCCTATCTACCGTAGGTCATGTATGATTGTGCCTGGCAAAGGCAGTGGATAATGGGAGTACAATTACTGTCCTCAGCAGGAGCCCATGTAGGCTCCCAGGAACAAAGAATGAATGCAGTGCTTTTAGCTGGCAGCTGTTCTCAGAAAGCTTAACCCACACCTGCTAGGGTTGTGGCTGCACTTGCAGGCAGCGCTGACTCCGTGACAAAAAAGTAACAGCTCCTGCCCTGACCCCACTCAGAACTCAGCCTTTATCTGTACTGTCATGAATTTGTCAGCAAGAGTTTCGCTTGGATTTTGGTTTGTTGTTGTTGCATTTTAATTGAGCACTGTAGCAGCCATCAGCCCCGCTGAGATGGCCTGAGTGATTTCATGAACACTTTAGAGATATTTTGAGTAGTCTGTCCCAATCCTGTTTTTCACGTTTCGCTATTTGTGTGCAGTTTTAGAGAACATGACGTTTTCTAAGAATGTATGTATTGCTTTATAGCAGAGTATCTGTATTTACAGAGAAATGAACCTTGAAAGAGCAAATATAAAAACAAGTATCTCAAAAACAATTTTAAGGAGGGTGGAGGCATAGCTTCGCGGCTACAGCGTTCGCCTAGCCAGCGCAAGGCCATGGGTTCCATGTTCCCCAGCACCACATAAAGTGGATGTGGTGTCATGCCTGTAATCCCAGCATTTGGGAGGCTGAGGCAGGAAGATAGCCAGGAGTCTGAGGCCAGCCTGGACTCCATAGTGAGTTTGGGAGCAGCCTGGACTACAGAGTAAGACCCTGTCTCAAAAACAAAACAAAAAAAACAAAACAAAAACTAAGCAAAATCAAAAACAATTTTAAGGAGAGACAATTTGGTGTACATCTACTTAGCAATTTGCATTTATAAAGTACTTTTGTCGTCATATCTGCACTGAAGCAAAGCTGAAGCTTGGAGGAGGGCTCTGGAGCCACTATTTCTGATGGGAGCTCAGGCCCTGTGTAGCTCTAGCTAGACTGTCCTGCTTGGGTCACTGCCCAGGGTTGTTCTCCTGAGGGTGTGCACTGGGAGCAGCCTGAGAACAGGAACTAATCTCTGAGGCTGAGAAAGGCAGCTTGGTTGAGCTGTGTCTAAGAGCTGGAGCAGGAAGACCCTCCTGAGAAGTAGGCCAGCACTTGTTATGCTGCATGAACCGCCTTTATCCTCTCATTATGTAACCCGTGTTCACACTGTTCCCTTTGTTGATACCTCCGTGTGACTGTTTTTCTGTCAATCTCCTTAGCTAATGAGCTCCTTATAAGCAGAATGGATGGATCCCAGATCCCAGTGCAGCACTACACACCGCTGCCTCCCAGAGCATGGCCTTTCCTTGGACACCCCTGAGCATGGGCCCACAGAGTCTGGCCTTGTTCCTGCCTTGTTTAGAATGATAAAGCTGCTTGCCTTCTCATTTTCAGCATTTACTTTCCAGCTGCCTCTCATTTACTCTGTTTCCTGCTTCCCTGCTGTGCTTGGAGCCTCCTCAGCTGACCAGTGCCTGGCAAAGGGGCCAGGGAGGGAATAGAAGGACATGGCCTTTGCCTTTCAGGAATGATCTGGCGAGATGGACACACATGCAGCCTGAGCTGTTCTAAGAGCTGCTGGTATCCAGGGAGCAGCGTGGAGCCTGCAGCAGGGGTGGGAGATGTGGGAAAGGGTACAGCTCAGCTGGGAGGAGGGAATGAGAGCATCTGCAGGCTGACCTCAGGGGATGTCAGGGACTCTAGGGGTGACCCCCTGACACCCCAAGTCCTGTGCAGTATATGGACAGTTGCCTGCTTTCTACAGCATCTCTGTGTCCTGGTGTGTCGGCTCCATGGAGGTCAAGTGTTCCATGAGTGCAGAGCCGGTGTTTCTGTCTTTGGAACCCAATACTTCTTCCAATGAGGCAGTGGCTATGGAGTGCCTGCTGTTTGTCATGTCCTGCAGCGGAATAGAGTATGCGCATGTCTCTCTGCTGCCTAGGGGCTGGCTCCCAAGAAGTTAGCTAAGGCCCTTCTGTCACGCCCCAGTTCCCACAGGGTTGTCCCAGACTGGAGGCTCACTGGAATGGCAAGCAGCTCTGGCAAGGCCAGATTTGTCTAGAGGAAAAAATCGAAACAGCTGACCATGGCTGGTGAGCAGGGAAAGGAGCTGATATGTGTGAGATGAGCACTGAAAATGACCACTGTGGGAAGAAAGTCACAGTTAGGTTATACCGGGTTTGTCACTGTCTTTGAATAGCATCGGACAAATACTATGATCTGAGGTTGAGTTTCTGTGCCTGTGAACTAGGTTTGGCAGGTCTCCTGTCTTAAGGCACACTTTAATGAGGCATATAGGGTACATAGCAGGAGCTAGGTGCTGGTGGCTTTGTGCTGCTTATAGTCCTGGGCAGTTGGGTGAGGGGGTCTGCAGACATTTGTCCCCAACACCTAAGAGACAGGGGTTTTATCTTACAGCTTTATCCAAGTATCTCAGGCTCCTTCCCAAGCACTGGGCTCTCTAAGCATCACTAACTCCTCTTGTCCTCTTCCTCTCTGGGAAGTTCCTCCACTACCGGGCTCTTCCCAGACACTGCTTCCTTTACTGCCGCTTACTGCTTGTATCTCAGGTGGGGATGTGGCCTGCAGCTCTCTCTTGGTTCTGTCCACTCCCCTTTCCAGAGTATCCACCATCCTATCTCATTTTTCTAATGGGTCTCTTTCACCCAGTCCTCGAGACCATAACCCTAGTGTCCTGTCCTCCTCTCCTCCAGCTGATGACTTCATACTTTTGGGGTAACTGTAGCTCCTCAGGAGATGCTGCCCCCATCTTGGCACTCCACGTTTGCCCTTCTCCCAGCTGAGGCAATCAGTGTGGAAAGACCCTGCATCCTCCAGCCTTTTTTCCCTCCCATAATCTGCCTTTTCTGCATCTTTTCTCTCTGCAGATCATTTTCATTAGCTGACACCCCCTATTCTCTCTCTGTTTTGAGACAAGATCTTACTCTGTAATCCAGGCTAGTCCTAAACTATGGAGCCCAGGCTGGCCTCAAACCCAAGGCAGTCCTCCTGCCTCAGCCTTCCGAGTGCTAGGATTACAGGCATGAGCCACCATGCCCAGCTTCCACTATTCTCTTAACTTTGTGTATGTGTGCGTGCGCGCGCGTGCTTGTGGTATCTTTACACCAGGGATTTCCCTCTCTTTGCTTCTCCCCTCCTTTGCTTTTGAGGGAAGTGGGGCAGCTTAGCAGGAAGTTTTCAGTCCTTTACACCACCATCCTACCATTTTTATTACCCATTTTTGATTTTGAGACAGTCACTAGATTGCCTAGGTTGTGCTTAAACTTGCAGTCCTCCTGCCTCAATCTTACTGACTGATGGGATTACAGACCTGTGTGGCTCAGCTCATTTTTCTAACCTTAATCTCCTTGCTACCTGCCTCTCTGAATCCTCTGTTCCTGTGTTAATACACTGGGAGGAAAACCCCTTAGTGATCATTCTTGATTCTTTCCTTCTACCTTCAAGATCTGTTCTTCTCCCTCCAAAGTGCATATCCACTTGCACTTCTTGGCTGTCAACATTTTCTCAAGTCAGCTACCAAAGTAGTTTCTAATTAACCTCTCTCTTCTCATTCACCAAAATTCAATCTCCATACCGTAGCCAGGTAAACTTGATACAACAAAACCTGAGGCCATCCCTTTGCATTCCTGAGCACCTGTGAGCTAGTCCCTGTCTCATCCAAGGCTTATTCACATTCCCCTTTCCTCTGGAGGAACTGACTTTCTTTCTGTCTGAAGTCTTAGTATATGTTGTTCTGCCATGAATTTTCATCCTGCAGATTTTCAAGTTTTTTGCTCCAGCTGTTAGCTGTCTGCTCACAAGAAGCCTTCCTGACACCCAATATTTTTCTATCACACTGTACCTTCTTGTTTTGATATGGCTGAACCCATCCCAAATCATAGGGACACATATGTGTTTCCTCATTTTCCGTCTCTTCCATTAGCACATGTTCTGAGAGGGCAGAGGTTAGGTTTCCAGAGCTTCACAGAATGCCGGTACAAAGGAGAAGACTTTGAAATAATGAACTAAGAGGGAAGAGAGGTAATGATGAGAGTTCACAGAAAAAGCTGTAGGCAGCTACTCCCCTGATGGAATTAACTGCTTTTTGGGGTTTTTTTTTGTTTTGTTTTGTTTGTTTTAGCTAAGACAATTTGGCCTAAAAGTATGCATGTGCAAAATCCAACAGTTTTGAGAAGTTTAGGTGTGGGTGGATTTCTGTTGTTTTGAATTCTAATGGAAGATGCCCCCACGAGCACTTTCTGTACAAGATACTCTATATCAAATGCTTTTTAAAAAATGTATAATAAGGGCTGGAGGAATGGCAATGCCCTGAGTTCAATTCCCCAGCACCACATAATGCTGGGCATGGTGGCACATGCCTGTAACCCCCAGCACACAGGAGGCTGACATAGGTGGCTTGTCCTGAGTCCAAGGCCAGCCTGGGCTACAGATGGAGATCCTGTCTCAAAAAAAGGAAAAGAAAAAGAAATGTAAAAGAAGAGGCAGAATGATAGAGCTAGGTACACAAGCTTGTGAGTCTTGATTTAGCTTCTGATCTTTGTTCTGTACTGGCTTATTACATTGGAAGATTTTGTGTGTTCTTTCAGTTGTGAGATAAGAGCGGCTGACTAGAAAAGCTGAGGATTGTATGCTTTGGGTACAGGTAACAGAGTATCTAATAGTGGTATAAGAAAGCAAAGACATTTATCTCTTGAAACAAGAATATGGAGCTGTGACGGTTGTAGGCTTGGTCTAGATGGCATCACGGAGCTAGGCTTTCTTTCCTTCTGCTTTGCTGTTAGCTCCACTTCCAGGCTTGTACTTTGTGATGCTCTGGGCATTACAGCCTCCCCTTGCAAGAGCATCAGAAGCAGAAAGGGACGGACATGAAGACAAAACTCTCCTCATGGCTCTTTCTCCTTTTATCAGGAAGCAAAATCTTTCCCAGAGGTTCCCATGATGACTTCATTTTATGTTTCATTCGTTGGTCATAACCATCTCACTATCCACGCCAGACCAGTCACCAACAAGGGAATGGAAGCGTTCTGATTTACTTACCCAAAATAGAAGGCATCTGCAGGCCTGGCCTCTAATCAGCTACACTCAGCTTGATACAGCTGAGTCCTATGAAGTGCAGGACTGCAGAGTAGGCTGCCTCGTGAACTTGGATCCTGTGATCATAAGTGCCTGGCTTTTAAAGACTTCTCTGCTATCCTACAGGGGCTAAATGTGTTATGCACATCTCTGATTAGGCAACTATTTTTTAAAGGAAGGCTTTGCATTTCTGAATAAGGAGGGAAGTAAAAAGGGTTTGGGTATACATGCATTTATTGGTGAAGAAAATTTCAGTGAGCAACTTAGCCCAGCAGGTCATCTGTCATAAAGGTCCCCAAATGAACTGCCTGTTTCTGAGACATGCCCTCAAAGGGAGCAGAAAACTCTTTGTTCAAATCATTGTGAACCTCAATTAACTTATTCAACAAACCGTACTGATTCTCTTGCCTAAGCTATAGCACTTTCCTAGTAAATACAATCTTACTTTAAAGATAATGGGTCAAATAGCAAATAAGAAATGTATCTGTAATGGCCATATGATTAAGAATCTATTATATACTAGGTACTCTGCTAGGTCCTGGGAATGCCAATACCAAGGAACATGGTCCCAGTCCTTGGGAGGCTGACATTCTAGTTAGGGAGAGGCGCTGTGATAAGTGTGTGCTTGAAGCCAGAGTATGGAATAGCCACCTCTGGCTAAGAAATGACCAGCAAAAGAGGTAACCCTTGAAAAAGATAGGTGCTTTGGCTGAGATTGAGGGTATCAGACCTAGAAGGAAGCCATCGGTCAGAAAAGGCAGGCACTGTGAATGTGGTACTAAGGCCTGAAGGGGTCTGTGGGCCAAGATGAGAATTTTGAGCTTTATACTACAGGCAAAGGAAATTGGACACTTTCCATAAGGTACTATGAATCACATTATTTTCTAGCTCCCTTCCCCAGAAGTTACTAAAAGATTTTATTTAGCTAATACTTTATATTGAATATACTTATACATTATATACGTATTATGGACCACTTATTAATATCTCCCAGTTTTTAGTTCTGCTGTTGGTATTGCCAAAATTTTTGTGTCCCAGCAGTTTGCAAAGAGATTCAGAAATTATTCTGTGCACTGTGCAAGGCAAATTTCCTGTGTTATTTTTGGGAAAAGAGAAGGATTCTTGCCCAGAGCTACAGGTAGTGCCCTCGGTTCCAGGAGCTCCAATGCCCATTTCCTCCAGCTTTTATTCAAATGTTACCTTTAACCATCTTCTTTAAACGATTGTCCTTGCCAGTCCTGATGTTCCTTTACTCTGATTTTTTTCATTTTTTATACAACATGCATTTCTAAACGGTGTTTGGAGGCTGGAGGAATGGCTCAGCAGTTAACGTGCTTGCAAGCACTAAGTACCCGAGTTCGATTCCCCAGCACCACATAAGCCGGGCGTGGTGGCGCACACCTATGATCCTGGCACTCGGGAGGCTGAGGCAGGAGGATTGCCATGAGTCCAAGGCCAGCCTGGGCTACAGAGCAAGATCCTGTCTCTAAATGAATTATGTTTGTTACTTTTCCCACTACAGTGTAGATCCCTTAACATTTTAACAGGAACCTTTGTGTTCTGTTCACTAGTTTGTCTCAGCCATCTAGAATAGCATTTTACAGGAGACCTAGATTTAAAGGTCAGTACAAGGTAATCAGGAAATACTGCTTTACAACTTCTGTAACTCTTATCATTGACTATCCTTTGTCACTAAAAAGAAACAAGTTATTCAGAATGAAAATCTTACTGAACTTGTTGGAACAAAGAGCTGCTCAGACCTATGTGTCTCTAGGGTTGAGGGTAATAGCCATGGTGCCCTAGGGGAAACCTTAGAGGTTGTTAGGGCTAAAGGGCGTAGAACAGAAGCAGAGGTGGGTTTCTGGACTTTACTCATAGAACATTATAAGTTGACCATAACAGATATTCTTTTGAATAGGTATAGAAGTTTGGTCACCGGGAGCCGAGCAAGAGGGGTCATTGCTGTCCTCTGGATCCTTGCCTTTGGCATTGGATTGACGCCATTCCTGGGGTGGAACAGTAGAGGCAGTGCCAGCAGCAACTGCACAGAGCCCTGGGATCGAACCACGAATGAAAGCTGCTGTCTTGTGAAGTGTCTTTTTGAGAATGTGGTCCCTATGAGCTACATGGTGTATTTTAATTTCTTTGGGTGTGTATTACCCCCACTGCTCATAATGCTGGTGATCTACATCAAGATCTTCATGGTGGCCTGCAGGCAGCTTCAGCGCACTGAGCTGATGGACCACTCAAGGACCACCCTCCAGCGGGAGATCCATGCGGCCAAGTCACTAGCCATGATTGTGGGGATTTTTGCTCTGTGCTGGCTACCAGTACACGCCATCAACTGTGTTACTCTTTTTCAGCCAGCTCTGGCTAAGTATAAGCCCAGGTGGGCAATGAACACAGCCATTCTCCTGTCACATGCTAATTCAGTTGTCAATCCCATTGTCTATGCCTACCGGAACCGAGACTTCCGATATACTTTTCACAAAATCATTTCCAGGTATGTTCTCTGTCTAACAGATATCAAAAGTGGGAATGGGGATGCCAGGACACAGCCTGCTTTCAGTGTGGGCTTATGACGTAGGCTCTGGCCTTTTGGAAGAGAAGGCACAGATTCACAATACACAACGGTGTGGGACAGGACTGGCTGGTTGTCCTTGTGAAAGATAGCCACAGCTCATAGCATATGGATTCTTCTTTTGAGAACTTGCCCTGGAGTTACCATGCATCTAGTGGATATGTACATGCTATGAGTGGGCTCCAAGGACTAACATATATTTATGGTTTCACTTGGCTGCTCTTAGTGTGTGGATGAAGCCAGTGGCGTGAATGGATTATAATAAAATTTTTGAAGACTCTTGCCTCATTCATGGTTAAATATGACTGAAACTATTTTACTGTGAAACACTGTGAATATTATAATGCAAACATTTTTAACTTCAAAACAATGGAAAATAAAGTACTAATGTACACTTATTTCCAGGAGAGCAAACAAGAATACCAAAAGTATGATTCTTCAATCAAGAAACTGCCATAGTAATTTAGGGAATGATATTTTCCTAAGTTCTTATGTAGAATTATCATCAAATAACAATTTTAGTCTTTGTTCTTTTCCAAATACAAAACACTACTCTAGAGGAAGAAACCAGGAAAATAGGATCCCTTCTTGTGGGGGATTCAGGTTGGATCGAAGCCTATCTAGCATATGTCCAGGACATTATGGTGTAAGCAGGTTCACCATAAAGACGGTGCCTGAGGCAGGCCTCACACCCCCTCATCTAGTGACAAAACTGCTGATCAGTGGCCCCATCCTTCCTCCACCCGCTTCCCCCTTCTGAGTGACCCTGCAGGTTAAGGACATATAAGGAAAGGTTTTGAGTCTCCCTCGCTGATTGGCCTGAGATGATTTACTTCCACATTGATATAGTCTATATAAGCCTTGTATTTCTTTAATAAATTGAACTGCGTTCACCAAAGCTAGTCTCTGGAGTGGTTTCTCCATTATCCAGCCCCTCCTCAGGTGTTCTGTGGGGCTCCGTAGGACAGAGACCCCAAAACCTTCTTTACCAGACTCCCACTTGTAGAGCTAGGTGGTACTCAATGTGTTTCTCCCTCAAGTTCAACTTTGTCCAAGTTACTGGAACCCAGAGTGTGAAAATTTTACTAAGCAATTATATAGTGTATCAGTGAAATAAAAATAAAACTTAAAAAAATGCTTAGGGTGCACCACTGGCTTGTTACTCAGTTAAATCTACTGTGTAGACAGCAGACATTACCCTGAAAACTTAAAAAAAAAAAATCCACGTTTCCCAAGTAGCCCCTTTAACTTAACACAAGGCCCTGCCAACTGTAGTGTGCCCTTGGGCTCTCCAGCATTCATTCATTGTGTTAGAGGGGGAACAAGGATAGAGCTTATCAGACAGATGGTATTTCATCTGTCTGTCCACTGCATTAGTTCCTGCATGGACACTCAGGTGAAGTCCTCCAGGGACAGGGATTTCCTGTCCTGTAAGATCCTCTTCTGTCTGTGCAGTTTTGCCTCTAAGAAAGTCTTGTCTTAGGCTGAAATCTGTCTTATTTTCATCATCTGATCATTGTTCCTTTGCTCTCTTAAGTCCTCCTGAGTCTCCTATCTCTGCCTTAAGATTTATTTTGCTTTTTCTCCTTTATCCTGAAAATCCACGGAAGAATCTGTAGGTTTGTTCCAGGATATGACCTTTGGTCTGCACCTTTATTTTTATTGTTACAGTGCTCAGAAATACATATAGAGCAAATTCAGCTCTGCTCTTGTGGACACTTTAATTAAACACAACTGACTTAAGCTGATTTGGCTCCAACACCAGTAACTGAAGCTTACTGAAATCAGAACCTTTCAGTACCTCCTTGCTGCTGTTCAGCTAGACTCTGGCCTAATCTTTTCTTACTGAATAATTTTCTGGACCCAAGAAAAAGACCCAATTCTTAGTCAGCTAGGCTTGTTTCTATTCAGTTTGACCAAGTGTCCCAACCTTTCAAAAATTAGTAGTAATTTAATCACTTAAGAATCTAATTGTGGATATAACACAGATTAGGCTTCGTGTCTACCCTACTTGGTTCCATCTGCGGACATTTTTCATACAACAGACACAGATATTGTTTAAGGTTTTTCAGATTACATTGGGCTCCCAAACACACACATGCGCTCCCTCTCCCTCCCGCCCTCTCTCTCTCTCTTCCCCCCTCTCCAGCTCCCAGCTCTAATCCAAAGCCCCCCCGCCCTTTTCTCTCTCCAGCTCCCAGCTCTAATCCAGAGCCCTTCCTGCAGCCCCGAAGGGAAAAGGAACAATACCAAGAAGTATCTTGTGAACCATGACAAGACTAAATGTATTTCTTGATGAAAGTTGTATCTTGAAAGACAATGATGCTTCATTTTATACTTCTTGTTTCTTCTCCATCAACAGTATGTCAGTCAGTTGCTTGTCAGTGACACTTATCTGCTGACAGCTCCTCATAATTTGACTAAGATAAACTGCCAAGAGATGCTTGCACTGGAAAACATACAAACCTGTTAGGAACTGGCAGGACCACAGTTCAGCCAGTCTAACTAAGACCTCTCACTATCATCATAAAAGAAAGTCTACTCTGACTTAGTCAGTTTCTTCTTCGCCCTCAGAAAGCTATCACAAAATATCTAAGTTTCCTAAGGGCCGTGCTCAGTGCTTCTCAGATTATCTGATTAAGTTTGACAGCCATCTCATGAAGATTGGTACTAATGGCATTTTAACCATATGCACAGAGCCTACAATCTACTACTTGTATTTCTAGGGTAGGGCTAGAAGTGGTGGCAAAACTCTCACATATATTGGCCTGTGCACAACTCTAAGAGGACTCTGTTGGGCCTTATGACACAGAATACAGCCTTTGATCTTGAAAGGGCCTTAGTTCAATCCTGTTATTCTACAGGTAAAGAACACTTAATAGGACATCAGCTATGAATCTGGTCTCTTGTACAATGAAACACACTCAACGTGGCACCTCTTCTTAAGAATTTTAAGATGTTAAGAGTGTACCCCAATGTAAGTGGGGCATGTTACAATCCTTCAAGGCCTAAGTAGAAGAAATAGGTAGAAGAATGTTGAATTCACTGTTTAAAAAAAAAAAGAAGAAGTTAACGGTATAAAAGGAGGAGAAAATTGGAGTGGACTCGATTATTTTCTTCTTTGGGGAGGCTTGAGATGTAGTATCCTGTTCTCAGGAGGGTGAGGCCTTTCCCTTCAGAATAGTGTATAAAAATGTCCTTGCTTGATAGTCTTGACTGTGATGAAATTACAAGAAGGTTGAATGTGGTATCGGGCTGTCTGAGGAAGTGCAGGAAGACACATCTCATGGCAAGATTCAGGAAGATGTGAAGTTGCCAATATACGATTTAGTTTATATTTTTATTAGGCCATCTAATCCTCCAGTGTGAACCTCATGGATGCTCTGCTGTTCTCTCCAAAGCTTCGCCCATGATCTTTTAAATAAAAAACAGGGAACTGATACAGTTCTAAAATTGACACTGCATTTTAAAAGAGTAAACCCAAGAAACAACTGAAGACAAGTACAGTAAACTACTGTTGGTTCCAATACACAATGAAATTATCATTTTGTGCTACTCCTAAACCATAAAATAAAGGCTAACAATTTCTCTCCTAGTCTGACTACAATGGCCAGAACCTTTCCCATCCTTACCAGTAGGCTGTCACTCTTCCGCAGCACTGAAAAGGCAAAGGCAGGACATGAACAATAATGACAAGAAGCCAAACATGTGTATGTTTTACCAGAACTTCCAAGTACCTAGGAAGAAAGAATGAATCAGAAAACATGTACTTCTGGCTACCACTTTTTTTTCTTTGACTTTTCCATTTAATAACTCAAAGCTGTTCTGCATATGGCACTGGGAAGAGGGGCAGTAGTACTTTACATAAAAAGGGAAACACAACTAACTTCTCTTTCCTTAGCTTGCAGACTCTTCCCTCTCTGTGCCTCCTTTGGACTTTAGACAATGGAATATAAGAGTTAAGTCTAGAGATGAATAAGGCCCATTTGATGGCCTGACTACATTTTATTGTGAGTTGCTTAACCTCCAGCAATTCACAGCATGTGTGTATATTTCTAAAGATTGTACTCAATGCCTAAAAAAGGAATATGAAAACCAGGTAAAAGGATGAGTGGTGCAGGCAAAAAGGTCTCAGAAGAAGAAAGTAGGACAGGGTGTTTGAAAAGCATTTTTTTTAAAAAAAAAAAAGGCATTTGAGAATGGGGAGAAAAGTAAAGCAAAGAATCTTGCAAAAGGGATGACTCAGCTGCTCAGGATGGAAGCCTCAGGAAAAGCGGCAAGCCACGATCTGCCTACTTATCTAGCAGGGTGGAAGGAGGACATAGATATGTAGGGGCTTGCACACACCCAGTCAAAGAACAAACAGTCTTGGCAGTCAAGAGGGACACAACAGAGAGATAAGGAGATTTCTCTGTAGTATGAACAAATTTTAAAATAAAGTCTTTGTATCAATTAGCCAAAACTTTCTTGGGGAGGTGCTTCTTATAGTTTGGATGTTAAATGACCCCAAAGCTCATGTGTTAAAAGTTCTGGTACCCAGTCTGTGGTGCTATTGAGAAATGGCAGAGCCTTTAAAAAGTGGTGCTCAGTGGGAGAAAGGTCTGCCTCTGGAAGGGGTACAGAGCTCCAGCCTTTTCTTCTTTCTCTGCTTCCCAGCCCCTATGAAGTGATTAGGCATTTTTGTCACAACAGGACATAGGCCCAAAGCAACAAGACTTGGAACGAAACCTCTGAAACTATCAGCCAGAATAAATTTCTCTTTTCAACTTGACTTCTCTCAAATATTTGTTATAGTGATGGACAGCTGACTAGTATAGGGCTTCATTTCTACAGTTAATTTCCAGCTCATTCCTAGAATTTCCAGACAGGAAGTATAAGATTACTATTAGTATCCAAGGGAAGTAGAAACATCCCAAGAGTTATTATTTTATGCAGTGCCACGGGGCCTTCAATGTACATTTAGCCCTGACAAAATCTCAGGTTCAAGTGTTGGGCTTCTCCTTGTCACACATTCAGAAGTTCTCATGTTACATCTTGGTACAGTTTTTTGTAACAAGCCAGCAGAAGTCCTTAGGCGTTGTTACATTAGCAGAAATGGCTATTTACTGGGCAAAAAGATGTCTACTTGTATCCATTAAAGATCTAGTCCCAGTTTAAATGATGTATTAACAAACCACATCTTATATATTAACTATCACAAGGCCCCAATGTGTGATCACACCACCTATACCACTGAATATCAACAGAGAAACTTCTTTTACAAATCTTTAAGACCTAAATTGAATGGAGAATATAAAAGCACTATGTCTAAAGAAAACTTAATCCTAAAAAAAAAAAAACCCACCAGCATCCAACAGTGACATAATTCCTTTTTCTTTTTTCTTTTCTTTCTTTTTTTTTGAGGCAGGATTTCACTCTGTGTAACCCAGACTGGCCTTGACCTCACGGCCCTCCTGCCTCAGCCTCCTGACTGCTAGGATTACAGGTGTGTTTATGTGGTACTGGGGAATCGAACCCAGGGTTTTGGGCTTGCTAGGCAAGCACCTTAGCCACTAAGCTATTCCTCCAGCAACATAACAATTCTTAAGTCTCCACAAACTATTACCAATGAATAAAGCAATAGATTTCTTATTTAGTTATCTCCCATTTTTTTTTCTCTTTAAAAAAGTCTTTGGATTCTGCACTCATGAGAATGCCACAGTGGCTTTTTCTTACTATAGGTCCCCATCTATCAAAATACCCCAGGACTATGTGAAATAATGTGTGGTGACTTTCAGATGGGGATGAAATTCTACAGAAGGTCCCTTGCCTGATCCTTTCACAGACTACTGAAAACTCAAAAGTAAAATTGTCCCACTGCCTGCGGCACTAAATACTGTACCGAGAGTAAATTTTGAATTTCTTATCAAGCAGCAGAAAACTAATGAACCCAAAAATCAGGCAAAAATCTGAGTTATAAATGTTTAGAACTGGAAATTAACCTAAGGGATAATTTAATTCAGTTCCTTCACCCTTCACTGGAAAACCCAACTCCTCTTACAGGAATAGCTCCTAGCTCTTTCATTCTCTCTAGAATGTTTATTCCCAGAAAGGGGAGGGGAGGATGACATGCGGGAAAGACACTACTCAGACCATGACTGGACTCACAGGAACCTCATCTGAAGGAAGTTTGCTCTGACTTGAGTTGGAGTGAGGAGGTTGACACATCTAGATGGCTACCCATTCTCAGTTTTATTTTATGACTAACTCAAGCCTCTAAGGATACTTCACAGTAGGAAATGTACTATTTATTGTTCACTGTATTTGGTGCCTCTCTGAAAAAAGGATTATCATTCCTGTCCTACTGAATACAGACTGGATGTGTGATCTGCTTTAGCCAGCAAAACATGAGTAGCCAAGCAGAAATGCTGAAAATCATAGTAAACCACGACCTCTTTTCCCTCTACCATAAGTTCCACATTGCTTCACACTGGGATGTCTGAGTGACTGTATTTTGATGGCATGTGGTATTGTGAGTGAATATACAACTTTGTTTATATAAGCCTTTCAGACTGGGAGGTCACTGTTACCACATCACGGTTTTGCTTCTCCTAACTGAAGTGTCCTCCCTCCCAAGTGAGCCAAAGTTTCTACAAAGCAGCTCAGGTGACAGTGACAAATTGTGACTTTATAGTAACTACACACTGTACCTGGATGACAGATTAGGTTTGACTTATGGAATAAAGGATGCCCTAGGAAGGACAACAAGCTGGGTATCAAGGCAGTGTCTGATTCAACAACCCCCAAATTAAGCCAACTTCTTACTGTATTATTACACAATGCAACTATTACAGTTAACTTGAAGGTATGTAAGGTTTCTACAGTACCATTTAATTCAAAGTCCAAGGTGACAGCCATAATTCTAGGGATTTTTCAGACTAATATGGGAATGTAATATAATACTGTACATGAATAACACAAGTTTAAGTCACATTGACCTCTGAGACTAATAATCCAACAATAATTAAAATACTTTAAATAGGATCTTTAGGATTTTAACTAAAAAGCATATCACAGAACTAGAGCTAAAAGTCTGCTTACCCAGGTGAGGTGTTAGGCTGATAATGGAACTGAAATCAGAATTCCAAAAACAAAGATGTGGGGAAAACTTGAAGGGACCTCCAGTTTTGGATATTTTAGATACATAAAACTAAAGATAAAACATCAAGAAAGAAAACAGAAACACATCTTCAGTGTTTCTCCAACTCCAGCTGCACTTACTCAAAAGTCCAAAAGTCAGTGGCTGATTAACCATATGTAAGTCTACCATAAGGAAAATTCTCCTACTAGCCAAGTCGGTTTTGAGCCAGAAAATACCAGAGAAGTTTTAACTGCAGCATCCAACACTATTCCATTTTCTTTTTCTTTCTTTTTTCTTTTTCTTTTCTGAGACAGGGTTTTGCTCTGTAGTCCAGACTGGTCCTGACTCACTGTGTAACCTAGGCTGGCCTTGAACACACCGTAGTAATTCTCCTGCCTCAGCTTCTTGAGTGCTGGGATTAAAGGCATACACCACCACACTGGCTAGTATGTGGTGCTAGGGAATTGAACTCAGGGCCTTGGACTTGATAGGCAAGTGCTCCAACCACAGTGCTATTCCTCCAGTTCTTCCATTTTCTTTAATGAAGACACATATGATTCCGCCAGGTCAACGAAGTTATGCTACAATGTAGAATGCCAGATTTAACTCGCCAAGCAAAGGTACCTCCTTGTCCAAGAAGGCAAAGCATTCATTCCCTGTGAGTTAACTGACAAGTTCTCTCACTGAGAGTTAAGTGACATGTTCTTAACTCAGAAGTTCACTATAAATAAGAGTCCAAACAATGAAAAATTTCTCCCATCTTGGTCTTCACCAATGCCTGGACGGCAGACAAGAGCTGATTGTTTTTTTTTTTTTTTTTTTGGGGGGGGGTAAAACCCCTTCTAAACTCAAAGACACAAAACTCTGGACCTCACTGCCAATCGTTTTCTTTCTTTTTTTTTTGAGACAGGGTCTCGCTCTGCAGTCCAGGTGGGTCCTGAAGTCACTATGAAGCCCAAGGTGGCCTCAAACTCCCAGTAATCCTCCTGCCTCAGCCTCCTGAGTGCCGGGATTACAGGTGTCTGCCACCATGCCCAGCTTTATGTGGAGTAGGGGAATTGAATTCAGGGCACTACCCTTACTGGGCAAGCGCTTTAACGCTGAGCCCCAATTTATTTTGTTTCATTCATAACATTTTCTTACTTCAACTCCATCTGCACTTACTCCTGTCTCATATAAGTACATGAGGGACAAGATGGTTTGTTTTTGGTTTTTGAGACAGGGTCTCTCTGTAGTCTAGGCTGGTCCTGAACTTCCTAGGTAGTCCAGGCTGGCAGGGGGATGCTATGGTAAGCAAAATAAGCCAGGCACAAAAAGACAAAATACTTCACTAATACCTGGAGTCTAAACAGCCAAACTCATAGGAGCAAAAATATAGAATGGTGGTTACCACGGTATTTAAAGGTAGAGGTAGAGGAGGTTAGGGAGATATTGGTTAAAATTTCAGTTTAGGAAAAAAAGTCAAGAAGAAAGTTAGAAAAAGTGTGTTTGGTGTAGCTAGGAAAGAGAGGAGCATCCCTCAAAACTGAAAGGTGACCAGCGGGAGGCCAGAAACTCCAAAGGATCATCGGAACCAGAGGGAAAAAAATAATCCCCGCAGGCAGTCCAGGAAGCCGCCTCAGCCGGCTCCAAAGAGCAGGCACCTGTGGACGCGGGGACCTGAACATCTAACGGAACAGAGCTGGGAAAGGACAGAGCACACAGCAATGGGAGAGGAGGCTGCGGGCAGGTCTGAAATCCAGAAGTCACATCGGATGAGGAGGAAAGAAGCAGCCGACTTGGCGCGGCCCCAAGCTGCCAGCATCCACAGATCACAAATAAGGTCCGGAGGCCCAAACCTCAGCCCGAGGTGAGCGCAGATCGGGATAAGTGGAAATTATTGGCAGTGGGCGGCTCCAGCCTCAGAAGCAGCAACCGGGGTGTGTGTGTACTACAAACGCACCATGCGCTCCCCCTAGAAAAGGCCCCTGGATCCCAGATCAGAAATGGGGCTCAACAGCCATGGCAAGCAGTGACGTCAACAGGAGCCATTCTCTTTCCTACGCACCAGAGACAGTCAGAGGCGGCAGAACCATGGGGAAACGTGATAACAAATCTTATACAAAAAGATCTGACTACCCAGAGGAGGGTGCAAAGGGTGCTAAAATTCCAGAACCCAAAGAAGAGATGGGCAAGAAGGACAGTGACTTCTGGGCCCAGATAGCCAGTGAATTAAAGCAGAAAGCAAAGCAGGAAATAAAACAGACAACATAAGAGCTACAACAACACTTAGCTAAGCAAAAAGCAAGCCTTGAAAAGAAATTAGAGGAGACCAAAGAAGAAATGGGGAAGCGCAGTCACAAATCTCCTACAAAAAGACCTGAAATCCCAGGAGACGATATCAGGGTAAATAAAGATGAATATGGCAAAAATGATGGCAACTTCTGGGCCCAGAAATTCAGTGAATTAAAGCAGGAAATAAAACAGACAGCAGAAGAGCTACACCAATACATAGATAAGCAAAAAGCAAGCCTTGAAAAGCTGCTAGAGGAGACCAGAGAAGAAATATACCAGAAGATAATGAAGACAAAAGAAGAAAATAGAGAAGAACACAACAGAGATATAGAAAAATTAAATGCAGATATTCAGGAAATGAAAAACACACAGGTAATAATAAGCAACCACTTTAAACAACTTCAGAATAGAATGTCAGACCTAGAAAATAAAGTGACTAAGCTGCAACATACAGGCCATGAAGAATACAAAGTAAATAAAGAAAGTGAATCATTACAACAGCTGATAGACAAATCAAGGAGAAACAACCTCAGAATTACAGCAATCGAGGAGAAGACTGAGGACAAAAGAAAAGGCTTAAAGGACATGTTTAATGAAATAATGGAAGAAAATTTCCCAAATCTAAGAAAAGAAATGAGCATGGAACTATTGCAGGTATATAGAACACCAAACAACTTTGATCAGAAGAGATCCTCATCACAACACATCATAATTAAAATTCTAGAAACCCAACACAAAGAGAAAATACTAAAAGCAGTAAGAGAAAAACAGAAGGTGACCTACAAAGATAAGCCCATCAGGATAATGGCAGATTTTTCAATCCAAACTCTAAAAGCAAGGAGATCATGGAGCAATGTCATCCAAGCACTAAAAGAACATAAATGCCAACCAAGACTGATATATCCAGCAAAATTATCTTTTAATTTTAAGGGAGAACTTAAAACTTTCCATGACAGAGACAGCGTAAAGGAATTTGCAGCCACTGAGCCAGTGTTGCAGAAAATACTTAAAGGAAACTTAGAAAGTGAAAGGGAGACCAGCGACACCAAGGACCCCAGAGAAGTGACAATAGCTAGAGGAGAATGAGCTGATAAAAAAGTATGTTGGCAATCAGTGAAATATGAGTAAATAAGATATGAAAGTTAAGGAATTCTGAAATAACTAAATTTGCCTTCATGTCTGTCACTTTAAGTAATTTATGTGGTATAGATTTGACTTCATTTAATGTAGCAATGTGATATAGTTTTAACTTTGTATTGTTGTAGCAATTTGCTTATTAGGTCACTAATGAAAGTTTATCCTAAGGAAACTGATTGATGTAAACATAACCTTGTGAATGTACAAATATGCACCTTCCAGTATTCAGCTAAGGCAATTGAATTTTATGTATGTATTTATTTTTTCTCTTTCCCAAATTAACTAGTCTTTTGAACTACATGCTTATAGTTATTTTCTAGTGTGAACTGGTGGATAAGGCCAGGTTTAACAATAACAACAAAGATACAGGAAAATATGGGAAAAAAACTTTTGGTGAATATCCCAATAAAGGGATTGGTTGGATTCAGAGAAGAGATATCAAGATTTATCTACTGCGGACCCATTAGAGGAATAGGAAGCTGAGGAGAGTGGTGACCTAAGTGAAATGACTTAGGTGCGGTAGATTAATATGTTAAATACTGTATGGTTTCTCTGACTTGGAAAACCCAGAACACAGACATTTTTTGGAACCATATGAAGTGATAGACGGAGTTGGGGGAAGGGATACGGAGGGGGTGGGAGGGTAGTAAATGGGAAGGGATTGTAAAGTCGATATGATACATAGATGTACGAAATACCTAAATTCATTTTAAATACTATGTATTACATTTGTATATTAATAAAAATAGTGGGGGGAAAATTTCAGTTTAGAAGTAGAAATAAGTCTAGGATAACTACTGTTTAATACAGTGAAAACAGTTAATAGTAATACATTATTCTTGAACATTTCTAAGAATGCTGATTTTAAATGTTGTTACCACATAAAAAATAAGTATTTGAGGTAACAGATATGTTAATCACTGAATTTAGTCATCCCACAAGGTATACATATAATCAAAACATCAATCTGGTATGCCATAAACATATACTTTTTGTCAATTAGAAATAAAAAAATTTTTTAAGTTCCTAATATGTTGACTTTACTAGGCTGGGTCAAAGCCTTTCAAGTCCAGAAAATACTTCAAGCCAGTCACCAGCTTCCATGGAGGTCTGGACACATTCTGCCCTAAAGGGTTTCTGTTGAGACTAACCCCTGCTGCCCCACCGACGCCAGCCCTACCCGCTAGCCCAATACCTGGTAAACACGCCTTCCGCTGGGTGATGAAATTGAAGTAATGGACTGTCTATCAACTAGGTCCAAGGCCTGGATGGCTGATGGGCCAAAGACAAACTTCAGCCTGGAGAACAGAAAGGCTTTAAAAGAACTGATTCTTAGTTGTCTTACCCAAAGGATCACCACCCTCACAATTTTTTTATGGTCGTGACTATTGAACCTAGGGTCTCATGTATGCAAGACAAATGCTCTCCACTGAGCTATACCCTATCTCCTTCATCTCAGCATCTTTTAAAAACCTCATTTGATTTAACTTTTTTGTGGGACTGGAACCTTTGTACAGAGCTATAGTGTCAGTCCGTTTTTTATATTTGATTTTGAGTCAGAGTCTCTTTAAGTCACCAAGTTGCCCATGCTGGACTCAAACTTGCAATCCTCCTGCTTCAGTAAAGTACTGAGTCTACAGACCTGTACAACTAGGTCTGGCTAAAAAACTTCATTTCAATTTGGGAAAAAAAGAAAATAAATAATATAGTAAAACTCATGGACTCTTTCACTTCCCAGAAGTAGTAAGTGCTAAGTCAGTTTTAGCTGGCTCTTAATTTTGTCAATAAAAGGAATAAACTATTACAATATCCTTTTTTTGAGGGGGGCGCTTCACACTAAACTATATCTCCAGCCCATTTTTATTTTTGATTTTTGAGACAGGGTCTCGCCAAGTTGCCAAACTGCCTAGGCTTGGCTAAAATTTCTAATCTTCCTGCCTCAGTCTCTCCTGGAGTGCTGGGATTACAGGTCAGTGCCACTGGGCCTGGCTCTCTTTATACTTTGTAGTACTTCCTTGTACTTCTTCCAACATTCCTTTCACCCTCTTGGCAATCCCACACATTTCTTCCTTCCTGCATCCCTTACCTCCTTCTTTTGTTAAAGACTGAACCCAGGTCATAGGAACACTGAGTACGTGTTCTAGCTCTGAACTTTATTTCTAGCCCTAATCACATGCATTTATCAGTTTCCTTCCTATTAGTGTTACTGCATTTTATTATATGCAAAATGTGTGCAATACACATACGTATCTATATGTACAATGTATAAATGAATACACAAATATATGTTTTATAAATTTTAAAATATAATAGTCATTATTACTTCATTTTCCTATAAACTCATACACAAAATTTTGGAGGAATGGAAAAGACTGCTTTTGAGTCTTTTTTTTTAAAGTAAAACAATTTTTTCTGAAACAAGGTCTTGCTCTGTAGTCCAGGCTGGTCCTGAACTCACTCTGAAGCCCAGGCTGGCCTAGAACTCATGGCAATCCTCCTGCCTTAACCTCCTAGAGCTAGGATTACAGGCATGTGCACCTTGCCCAGTTTATGTGGTGCTGAGGAATTGAACTCTGGGCCTTGTGCTTGCTAGGTAAGCGTTTTAACTGCTGTGCCATTCTTCCAGGTTTTTATTTTAAACATATGACGATAGAATAAACAACAACAACATAAAGCCTGGTGAGAATCTCATCAGAGATAATAAGTTAACTTTACAAATCTTTTAAACCTGCTTTGTCTACTTTATTACTGTGAACATTTCTTGAATGCATTAAATATTTTTCTATTATATCACTCTCAAGGACTACAAGGAATTCTATTATAAAGGTGAGTCACTTTTATTCTCCGAAGGTTTTTCTTTTGTGGTGCTAAAGGTGGAACCCATGGCATTCACATCAAGCTATGCACTAAGTCACTAAATTGCCCAGGTTGGGCTTGAATTTGTAATCCTCCTGCCTCTACCGCCAGGAATGCTGAGATTACTGGCCTGTGCCACAAGGCCCAGACCTCCCAAACTACTCTAGATAGTTTCCAGGTTGTTTTGTTGCTAACATAAGCCATACTGATGAATATGCTCACTGTAAAATCTTTATGAACACTTATGACTACTTTCTTGGAATATGTTTTTATAAGTGGAATACCTGTGTCAGAGAGTATGTATGTTTTAAAGCTGTTACTGCCTGTTGCCAAGTTTCTTTTCAATTTACATTCTTACCAGAAAGGTATAGGTATCAGTTATTCCTTTCTCCATATGCTGCCAACATTTTTTCTGTAGGTGCCAGTTTCATAGGCAAAAAATTATTTTATTATTTTGTAGTTTTGTGGCCACTAGGAAGATTTATCAATTTTTCCCTAAGTCTTTGGTTTTCTTTGCTTTTAAAGATTCATTTTCTCCTAATAATAAAGTGACTATTGTTTTAAGTAATTCCATAATCTGCAGGTAATTAACTATCTTTCCTTGAAAACAGAACTTTTTTTAATGTGTTAGTGTAATAGCTATACTTTCTAGAACAACATCAAACAAGAGTAGCAAAGAGAACAATTTGGTAATACCTGTGCTGTTCAATACTGTTGGTTATTCACTTGAGACATTTTTAACAACCATATTCCCAGTTAACTAAGAATTATTAAAAATCAAAAATTGATATGGAAAAGATTTAGATTTTAAAGCATATTAATGGTTTAAAAATCACAACTGGGTATATACTTACGATAATAAATGCTCATCAGAAACTGTAAAATGGAAATGGAAAAAACATTAATAATGTTAGACTAGTGACTATAAACATAAAAATCTTAAAAGGACTATAACCAAGAGGATTTCTATGTAAAATGGTGAACTTTACCCATGTATCTACTCATACTATGTTCCCCACTGAAACAAAAATAAAAATTTTTTTAAAAGTATAAACAGAGGATGTGGAATGTCTGCAATCCCAGCACTTTGGGAGGCTGAGGCAAGAGAATCCCAAACTGGACCCAAGGCTGTGATTAAGACTTGTCTTAAAATTAAAAAATAAGAAAGGTTGGGAATATAGCTCAGGGCAAAGGCTCTGGTTTAATCCTCAGTAACACAAAAATAAATAAATAAAAATAAAAATTATAAACCCCTAAGGATGAGGAAAACAGGGAGAAATAATAGCTAAAATATTTTGGAAGCCATAGAAGAGATGAAAATAATTTATAAGATTTGAGAAAAATGAATCCTAAGCTAGCAGTGGGGAAACCCAGGCACCAACCTAATTCATAAGTTAGAGTCTACTACCCCTGAAGTTATCATCCCCCACACCTTCCGGAACGGGAAATAAAACTCTTCAGAAATTGGTGGGACTAGCCTATGTATGTAGCTCAATGGTTTGAGGGCTTGTATAACATGTGCCACGTCCTGGGTTCAAATCCCCAGCACCATATAAAAGGTAACCTGGTATGGTGGTACATGCCTGTAATCCCAGCACACAAAAGACTGAGGCAGGAGGAATGACTGAGTATGAGCACAGCCTAGACAAAAAGAAAGAAAGAAAAAGAAATTGTTGGTACCAGATAGCTGTAGAGGTAGAGATTCAACAAAGACACTAATTAAAATGAGATAATTTAAAGGTGAGTTTAAGAAGTATTAGGATGCCCATCCTCAGATTTGGATGTCTGCTGGTCCCTCAGTCTGGCAGAAGACTAGTTTTTTGTTTGTCTGAGACAGTGTCTTACTTTGTAGTCCAGGCTGGTTCTGAAGTCACTATATAGCCCAGGCCTTGAACTGGGCCCTTGAACTCATGACAATCCTTTTGCCTCAACTTCTCAAGTGCTGGGATTACAGTGTGCACCACAATGCTTGGCTCAGAATTTATTTCTTGAGATCTTCAAGCACATGATACCTGGACTAGGGGAAAATACCAGGAACAGTAGCACTAAGAGTGTCACACACAAAACAGAGGCACCTGCTGCTCTCTTAACCAACACAGCTCTCTATAACACAAGCAATCAGGCTTTCACTTTGTAGGCAACAGACTAGAAATCTTCATAAGGAAATCTGACTAACACAGAGGAATGACACTGGAATGGTTTCTCTAATTTCATAGCCTAGTGAAAACAATTACAATATTTGCCTCCCATAAACTCCTTCACAGCCAGAGTTTTCCACTATCAAAGATGACTAAACAGCAAAGAATAATCAGAAAACAAACGAAAGAACACACAGGACAAAATAAAAGAGAGCTAGGAAGAGAAAAGTAGCAGAGAAATGATAAGTACAGTTTTAAAACAAGCATGAGATACAACATGGAAATCTTGATTGAAAAAGTTGTAAATTAAGTGTCAGCAGAAATGTAAAAAAAAAAAAAATCAACAAACAGGAAGATATAAGTGAAGAAAGTTCCCAGGAGGTAGAGAAAATTTAAAAGATGATATAAATCTAGAAGAGATGGCCAGTCACTGAGAGGGACAATAAAGGACAATCAATAGCTAATAGAAATACTATACAGAATAGTGAACAGACTGAGGTCAGCATTCCAGTTAGTCAAGAAAATTCCCTAGAACTGAAGGACATGAATTTTTTAGCTTGAAAGAGTTTGAGTGCCCACATGTTGAAGTGAAAAAAAAAAAATCTTCACAAGATTCGGAATGATGATTACATGATTATAGAGAGAAGACACAGTCAACCCTTGTAATCAATGGGTTACACACCACGTATTCAACCAATTTCAGATCAAAAAACTGAAAAACAAAACCATGTGTATTGTTTTCTTGTCATTATTCCCTAGCCAATGCGGTATAACATCTATTTACATGGCACTCACACTGTATCAGGTATTATGAGTAACCTAGAGATGATTTAAAAGCATACAGGAGGAGGTATGCAGGTTATATGTCATTTTATGTAAAAAGTTCTAGGGAGTCTTGTAGCCAATCTTCCACAGATCCTGTAACTCACATTTCCCGAAAAAAATACAGGTCATGTGAAAAACTAAGGAACAACACCTGATGGTAGAAAATAATAGAATAATGCTTTCAGATGTTTGAAGAAATATTATTTCCAACATATAATTTAACACTTATCCAACCTATCAATTAAGTGTGAGAGTAGAAAAAACTTCAGACATGCAAAACCTCAAAAAGTATATCCTATGCCCTCTTCTTCAGAAGCTATTACAGTATGTACTCCATAAAATAAAGTATGAAACTGAGAAAATAAAATTGTAGGTTATACTAAACATAAGGCCCAACAAAAGTAAAAAGAATTTGCAGGACAGTTACCGTGAAGGGAGATCTCAGCAGAAAGCCAAAAGATCAGCCTAGTGAAAGCAATATTAGGCAAGTCAGAAGGCCCTAGGAGAGATTTCTTCAAGAAAGCCCAACTGATGAAACACCTCATTCACCTGAACATTTTCAGTGGTTATTTAGAATTCTGGTGAAGAATGTGAGGCTTAATTAGGGATAAGTACACAGCTAAACAAGCAAACAAACAAAACCAAGACAGTTACAATAATAAAGAAACCAAGTTACACAACAAAGGAATAGGCATCACAGCTTCTTACACAGCTCAGCAGTGACTAGGATACAGATCTTCATACATGTGTAACTTGGAATCTTGATCTAAAAAATTGCCACTGAGGAAGGGTATGACTTACCTAGAATAAAGATGATGAAAACAGTTCTGCTTAAAATAAATGTGATCCCCTGGCAATGGTCCACATGTCCAAGCCCTGGGCTCCAAGAGCACCTATTGGGCCACCTTCAAGACTGGCAATATGGGATTGATCCGATTTGAGAGACCTCAGTGCTGGCAATGTTTTTGTAAAGTATCCAAATCCCCACTCCATCAATTCTTATGAGAGAGAGCAAGAAGCACTGTTTGATGTGACAGCAGATAGGCTTTCCCCACATCCTTTCTGGAATCAACTTGGGTTTTTTGTTTGTTTGTTTGTTTTTTTGAGACAGGGACTTGCTCTGCAGTCCAGGCTGGTCCTTAAGTCAGGATGTAGCCCAGGCTGGCCTTGAACTCACAGCAACCCTCCTGCCTTAGTTGATTACAGGCGTGCGCCACCACACCTGGCTTATGTGGTGCTGGGGAATCAACCCATGGTCTTGAGCTTGCTAGGAAAGTGCTTTAACTGCTGAGCTATTCTTCCACGTCCCAGAACATATCTGAATACCTGGATGTCCTAATTATTTATGCACATATATATTTAAGTCTTATTACTTTTGATTCAAAAGAAAGAAAAAACAAGGGACTGGAGGAATGACACAGCAGTTAAAAAGTTTGTCTTGCAAGTGCAAGGCCTTGCAAGCACCACATAAAGCCAGGGTGGTGGCACACACCTGTAATCCCAGCACTGGGAGGCTGAGGCAGGAGGATTGCTGTGAGTCCAAGGCTAGCCTGGGCTACGGAGTGACTTCAGGACCAGCCTGGGGTACAGACCCTGCCTCAAAAAAAGAAAGAAGGAAGGAAAGAAAGAAAGAAACAAACAAGAGAGGAAGAGAGAACAAAAGCTAGCTTATTTTTCTCAGTTCTTTAAAACCAGTAACTCAAAATGTCTTTTCACAGTGCCCAGAACACATCCAAGTAAATAAACAATGGCAGCTCTGAAACCTACTTGGACTATAGAGGCCACTTTTACATTGGAAAAGAGTAGTTCTAATCTGTCGATACTTGGTATTTTTTAAAATTTATGTCTTCCTGCCAGAATCTACCCAGAGCCTTGAACATGCTAAGCAAGTGCTGTAACACTGAGCCACACCCCACAGCCCCGAAATATCTTCTCAGGGAGTTTGGTGAACACAGGCACAGAGCACACTCTGCTGGTCAGAGGAATAAAGGTCCTTTGTACTCCAGCAATCACATTAATATATTTGGGCTTGTAACCTTAAGATGATTTACCTTCTGAGCAGTGTACGACAGTGCTGGTTTTAAAGTTAACATTAGGATTTGAGAGAAGCGATGTTTAATTAATCTTAAAGGTTCAGTTCTCTAACCCACTGAAGGCTTCTCCCCCTCTGCTCGCCTTGCCCTGAGCCCCTTCTACTGCGTACCCACCGGCTCTCCGAGCACCTAAGTCCCCTTTAATGGGCCTGCTTCTTCCGGAAGGACCTGAGCAACAGCACGAGTTTTACATATTTGATGAATGGATCTGACATGAGCCAAACTTCGCTATTTAATTTTTCTTTTACGAATATGGGTCTATAAAGAGTCACAGGGGATACGCCGGGTAAAGGGCCGTGGGACTGGGCGTGAACCCCAGCGCCCCGGCCCGGACTCCCCCGGCCCCAGCCCACGCCTGGCCAAGCACAGGGCCCGTGCCGCAACCGCGCACGCTGGCGACCCATACTTTGCGCGCCCTCCCGCACCGTCGCGGCCATCTCACTCAGAAGCTCCTCCACGACCTCCGGCAAGGAGACAGCCATGGCGCCACAGGATACCCCACCACCTCAGCAAGCCGGGGTCCCGGACCATGTCACCACCCACGACCCCCGGCGAGGACACCCGCCATCAGCCGGAGACAGCCTGAGACGCTGGCTTGCGTCATCGCGCACGCGGTCGAGCCCGACCAATCCGGCAAGCTCCGGGCGCAGGGGGCGGGACGTCCCGGGAGCTCGCCGGCTTGCAGTGAGCGGAGGACGGGGCTGGAGCATGTTTCGGCTCCTGAGCCGGACCCTGGGCCGCGGCCTCCTGCGGGCCGCGGGGCGGCGTTGCCGGGGTTGCTCGGCGCGCCTGCTTCCGGGCGCGGCAGGAGGCTCGGAGCTCGAGGTGTTGGTGCCACCACCCCGAGTCGCGCCGCGCGGCCGGCGCCCGGGCCTGCTGCCGCTGCTGGCAGGTGAGGGGCGCGTGCCGGGCGGGGCCGGCCGGGCGGGGACAGGGGCGCTGGTCGGGGCCGGTGACTTCAGAGCCCCTTCCCGCAGCACTCGCCTGGTTTTCGAGGCCTTCTGCGGCAGATGAGGAGGAGCGGCGGGGAGCGGGCGGGGCTGCCTCCGAGGACGCGGCGGATGAGACCGAGGCAGAGATCATCCAGCTGCTGAAGCGAGCCAAGGTGAGGGTGCCCGGCCGAGCGCGCAGTCTGCCGCCTGCGGCCTTGGTGGTGTGTCCCGTTCTCGCTGGTTACCGCAGCTTGGATAACGAGTCCAAGGGTGAAATTACCCAGAATTAGTTGAGGAGGGGATGGGGATTGGGATCCATCTCCGCTAGACTGTTCCTAAAGCCTGCGAAGCCGAAGCGCTGCGCTCTAAAGTGCAGATGGCTGTGCCACCCTAGGCTTCAGTCTTTAACCAAGCAAATTATCGAAAAATGTGCTGTAACTAGGTTTATCAGGTAAACAGCCAAGTTGAAACGGCATCGTAGTGCACTTACATATGGCGTCTGGAAAATGCAGCTAAATGTTGGTTGTGCGACTTCTCTTCTTGCTAATTCCTTTTCTCTGCACCCTATTTTCTCCCCAGGTTACCTCATAGCTTCCTTTGAGCTAAGTACCAACTCGATGCCAACAATATCCAAATTTATATCTGCAGACTGCAGTGTGCTGCTGACGTGCAGTCTCCACAGCAAGGCTCCCACTCCGCTTGCCCAAAATGAAACGCTTGGTTTTAAATGCCTCCCCACACGTACTTTCACCGAGGTTTATACTTCTGTCAGTTTCTTGGCTTAGAATTCTCACAGGCATTCCTGAAATTTATGATACCTACCAGTTACCAGCAATAATTCCTGTTGCCCCCAAACTCAAAATATTTGTGCTTTTTAAAATTTTCCAATATTTATTACTATACATATGCCATATACAGTGGGTACATTGAGCTTGAGAATTTAGTGCACATATATATCATGACAACATTACAGTCCCTTATCCCACTTATTGTTCCTCCCTCTCCCTCCCTCTTTTATACCCTCCCAGACCCCCCATCACACTCAGTTGCTTCGATAAAATGCCTGTATTCTGGGTTTCCTACGCAAGAGAAACCGTGTGATATTTTTCCTTCTGAGTTTTACTCTGTACACACAGAGCACTACTCTTCTATAAAGAGAGATAAATTTGAGGCTTTTGTAGGTAAATAAATGCAACTTGAGACCATCATGCTTATCAAAGTACTTCTTAAATCTGACCTCTTTTCTGCTTTCCTGCTCTTGTCACTGTGGAGCAAACCAGTACCACCAGTGCCTGACACTTGCTCTCCTAATCTACCATCCATTCTCCATACAGCAGCCTGAGTGGAAATGTAGATCAAATTATATCACCTCCTTGCCTGACAGCTAACTTCTCGCTGCACTTATGATAAAAATCTAGAGTTTCTTGCTATAATACACAAATCCGCAATTGTGTATTATCTAAGCCAGCCTACCTCGCCCACCATGGTTGCAGTATTCCTTGGCTTACCATCCTTCCTTCAAATCTTCTTCCCTGCATTTATTCTGTAGAACCATTCCCTTCAGCCTGTAGGGTCTTCTTTTATTCTGTTGGATCCTTCTTGCCTCAGTTCCTTATTTGGTTGACTCAGTTGCATTCGTCCTTAGTTTAGCTCTCACTTTCTTGGAGGGCTTTCCTGACTCCCATTGTAGGAGACCAGAACTCCTTTCCGTTGCTGTTCTCCATAGCTTTCAAGCTTGTCCCACGGGGTCTCCACCAGCCTGCGGGAAGAGAAAGAGGACGCTCAAGGGTTTCCCTACAAAGTGTAATGTAAATATCACTCACTTCTGTCTGCATCTGTTGGGCAACAATTCTTTATTGTGACTGCACCTTGCTGCAAAGAGAGTGACCTCTTGTGTCACCTCTGCCGATCGAATGCCCAGTGTGTAGTAGGGCTTCAGTATCCTATGAATAAATAACTTCTATGAATTGGAGTATACCAGCATATCTACTTCTGTCTGATAACATCTACAGCCACTTGCAATATTACTTTCTTTTCTTTTTTTCTTTTTATAGTTGAGCATCATGAAAGATGAGCCAGAAGAGGCAGAGTTAATTTTACATGACGCTCTTCGCCTTGCCTATCAGAGTGATAACAAGAAGGCCATCACTTACACTTATGATTTGGTAACTGTGCCAGCCAGTCTGAAATACTGAGGAAGGGTGGATACTGGGGAAGGATTGGTCTCTGTCTTGATTTATATTTCTGATCTTTAGAATGTCCTAAAAGTTTTTTTAAAAACTCAATTTTCTCCTTATTTTATGTTTCTTTAAGCCCTTGGCAGGTTCAATTATAAAATGGCTTAATCTAGGCCAAAAACAAATAAACATGGTAGCATTTGTTTCTTCAGTGAGATGAGTAGACCTGGGTTTGGTTAGTTATCAACAGAGTGTTTACGTCTCACACCTTTGCTGTGTTGTACATCTGGCAGATTAGTTGGTGACAAACTTTCCCCAATTTGAACTATTATTTTTGATATAGAGGGTAAAAGCAAAAGGAAATCTTTATCTTAAAGTATTTTTTTAAAAATAAGTAGGAACACAGTGCTTTAAACTGAACAATTTGTAATTTGCTTTCAGATGGCCAACTTAGCATTTATACGAGGTCAGCTTGAAAATGTAAGTAAATCAGCTTGTAAGCCTTAAATTTGGAAGTTCAGCCAAGTGAACTGCATTTAATAAGGGAAGAGGCTAAGCTGCTGTCAGGAGGAGACCACAAGATACCATGATTTAAATAAGATATATTTCTCTTCAGTACTTCGGTATCCTGGTAGCCTAAGACTAAAGGCAAGTTAAGTATTTCTTTTGTCTGCTACGGACAATTCATCCTGTTCCTTCTAAAAAATGTCCTCCTTTGCATGGGTGAGCTGACTCACCACCAGCCTACAGGAAGGGAAAATGAGGATGAAGGGCAAGCAGCATCCTTCCAAATTAAGGTTTAAAAGTTGTTCACATTCCTTTTGCCTGTAGCTCTTGGCCGGAAATCCATGGGCCCGTGACTAGTTGTAAAAAAAGGCTGATCTGCTAGCTGTTGAAGGCATTTTTATAACTAAAGTGATAGGAATGTAAATATTAGGGACAGTTGGCAATATTTTCCATAATAGTGTGGATGAGAAGTTAATCTCTGAAGGTGGTTTCCCCTCATCACAGGTAATGTAAAGTACATAATACGTGGGGTTCTGACAGCTTGGTCCATTGTCTTTTCACAAGAGTACTTTTTTTTTCTGTTTGTCGGTGGGGGTATGTTTATATTTGCAAGGAATGATGCATTAGGTCATTACTTGGAATTCAGAGTCATATGGATAGTAGGATCCAAGTAAAATAAAAATCTTTCTCCTGTGCTTCTAGGCAGAACAACTTTTTAAAGCAACAATGAGTTACCTGCTTGGAGGGGGCATGAAGCAGGTAGGGTAATGGCCCCTTACTGGAATAGGTTGCAAAATATCCTGGCTTCCTGAAAAATTTCCTCATCCCTCAACATGTGCTTTGACCCCCCACCCTCGCCCCCAAAAAAGTGATTTTTCTTTATTTCTTTTTTGCCCTTAGACCATATAAAAGTCATTCACTATTTCCCAGGTGTGTTTGCTAAAGAATTCAATTAACTAATTTCTCTAAAAGATTAAAGACTAGCTTTGAATCCAGAATCAGTCTAGAAGTTGATCTGAAATATTCCATGAGAAAATTTTACTTGTCCTGAATTTCTTTTCTTTTTCCTAATAGGAAGACAATGCAATAATTGAAATCTCGCTGAAGCTGGCCAGTATCTATGCTGCTCAGAACAGGTAAGTGATCTGAATCTTACTTGTGGCATTGGCCAGAGAGTAAGGCTGTGGGCAGAAAGCCCTGACCCTTGGGTTAAATAATTGTCTTAATTTATCTACAGGCCATCAGTATCTCCAAAAAATATCTCATTTCAAATGTCCTATACTTCATTTTTTTGCAGTCTTAAAGGCTTTCTAGTTTTGTCTCTTGTTATTTCCATTGGTGTACTGAATGGCACAAACAACCCTCACACTTCTGGCTGCCCTATGATAAAGCTGTTCCTGCCTGAATGGGAATGGGAATTTATAGAGTAGGGACCAATGTAAAAGCTGCTGGAGATAATAGTTTTTGAAAATTGTGGTGATACCGACACTAGCAAGAGAGGAAGTATGAAGTTAAATGATGAGAGTCACTGTGGGAGTATCTCTTGGTTTGTTTCTTTATCCATTTGGAAAGTAGACAAGGTTCTGGAATAAGATATTTTGTTTAAATAGCCTGACCACTGTCTTTAGAGCGTGTAGTGATGATCGTAGCTAGGTTTCTGGGAAGGGAAATACCCAGAAAGAGGAGCCCTTTGGATAATTAAGTCAGATGATGGGTTCTAGTTTAAAAGTAGTGGGTGAGCCTAAGTTAGATAGTCTAGAAGTTCTGAGGAACTTTGAGCTTGCCTGCTTCCAGGGCACACTGCAGTTGGGATCAGTCTTACTTGGAGGAATGTCAGATAAGACTAGATATTGAAGTCTGAGCTCTTGAAATGAGAGGAAACTCAAGAGCCAGGAACACTGGCAAGTTAAGATACATTTGTAATTGGTCTGGTAGCACGGCAAGAGTTTGTAGTATCTAGTAGTAGTTAGCCTATAAGTTCCTTCGTACTTTTCATTTAATTAAGAGAAGCATGAGATGAGAAAAGGCATTCCCTGTTCAGAGGCTTGGAAAAGCTGATGTGAGTAGGTAGGGGAATTGTTTGTTGGCCTCTTCCCTTGACTGGAAGCATCTTGTAGCCTCCCCCTGCCCTGTGTTCTGGCTAGAGAGGGCCCCTTCTGCCAAGGTTAGGGTCCATGGAGGGAAATGTATGCTTAGGTTTCTCTAATAACAGAGTAGAACAGCAGGGCCATCGGAACTCCTCCTGCAAGGCACTGGAGGAGAAGAGATGGACTTTGTAGTGGCACTTCTTGTAAGAAAGTAGAGCCACTGTATGAAGAACAAGAATGAAAGGGATTTCTGTCATATTCCTCTATCTCTGTGAAAA
Source organism: Ctenodactylus gundi (assembly GCA_004027205.1). NCBI lineage: Eukaryota > Metazoa > Chordata > Mammalia > Rodentia > Ctenodactylidae > Ctenodactylus > Ctenodactylus gundi. The sequence continues at coordinate 129,480 of PVKB01000415.1, read as the reverse complement.
CCAGTGGCAGCGTATCTTCTTGTTTGGATGCCCTCCCCCCTTGACTGTGGACCCAGAACTGCAGAGATCGGCACACCTTTCCACGAGATAGTTAGAAGTTCCCTTTCTGTAAAACAGGCTTTTATCAAAAGTCCTACAGCTTGTGAGATGTATCAAGTGGTCAAAGTTCCCAGAAAGCTGCTTGAGGGCAGCTATTGATTCTTTAGTACTGGGGTTGCTGAGCTTCTCCTTGGACAGACTAGTACCGCTGTGACCAGGTGTGAGGCGTTCCCCTGAGGACAAACTGACTCACTTCAGATTCTGTCAGTGGGAAATGGTAGAAGACTGCCTGTTAGGTCAGCTATGAAAATGTTGGTGGAATTCTTAACTTTTTATGTCTTAATTACCTTACATAGATAATTGGGGAGAGGAGATAACTTTTGAGAAGTGGCTGAATGATAGCCTGAAGAGACGTTATGCAATCTCCCTTTTGCCTTTACTGATAGTGCTGAAGTCTAAACTGGGAAAGGTAAGGGCAAAAGAAGAGTTTTAAGTAAACAGCTGTTTGTTGATCTTTGCTTCACAGACAAGAATTTGCTCTTGCTGGCTATGAGTTCTGCATTTCAACTCTAGAGGAAAAAATTGAAAGAGAAAAGGAATTAGCAGAAGATATTATGTCAGGTAGGAAACCTGAGTCTTCTGGACATTGTGGGTTTTTCTTTCCCTCAAACAGTGTTAATGCTACACTTTGAGAAAAGGAAAGATATCTGCAGTGGGGGAGAGAAAGTTGTCTATCTTGAAAAATACTTGGCTATTAGAAAGTCTCAGCACAAGGTCTAAAGATATGCTCTTTAAATGAATTAATTATTTTTAAAACCCTCTGGAGACATTCATAGATGTATTTGGTATTGGGGACCGAACTGACAGTGTTCACACTGCCACTTTTCTTACTTATTTTTTGAGACAGCATCTTGCCAAGTTGCTCAGTTGCTCAGGCGGGCTTGAACTTGCAACCTACCTGCCTCTGTTTTCCAGTTCAGATTTTATCAGTGTGTGCCCTAGCGGTTGGCTGGTATGTTCATAATTTATCTGTTAACTTAGTCACTTGTAACCTCTGGAAACTGAGGAGCAGAAAGGAAAGGTCTTGCTGTTAGCTAGTTCATCCACTAACCAAAATAGCTCTAAGCATGCAGCAGATTTAAGAAGAGAAAGAAGCTCATGTATTTGCAGTTTATTCTCATTCATGGAGACTAGAAACAGAGAGGAACAGGGAAGCTCTTGACCTTTGTGATTGCTAAATTTGGTTTGAAGTACTGGAAATTTTCAAATTGATGTTCATCTAGTAACTCAGTTCATAATTACCAATTAAGCCAGTAGTTAGTGATATGCTAGAGATACCATGGTCAAGGATATCATCTTTAGATGCCAAAAAAGAAATGTCTGTACAAAATGCCATCCATAACTTACTTATTAGCAGCTACCACGCAGGGAATCATCATCTAATTCTAGAAGCACTTTCCCTTAGTTCTGGGGCACCACTGTGGTCCTTCTTTCCCCTTCTCCTTCCTGACCTCTAAATGTTGTTGGGCCTCTGAGCCGTCTACAACCCTCTTTTTTTCTTCTGCATTCTCAGTAGGAGATACTGGGGAGCCCTGTACTTAGATTTACACCTTCACCCCCAGCTTGTATCTCACCTGCTAAGGTGCAGGTCTTCATTTGAATGCTGAATGGTTATCTGACATTTAACATGCCCGCATCAGGTCTCTTGACTTCTTTCTTCATCAGTCAGCCCCAGATTAGTAATGGTTCCAGTATTTACCCAGTTGCTTTGGTTAAGAACCTAAGAAATGTCCATACTTTCCTCATGCTTTGTTACTAGCAAATTATATGGGATCAACCATGAAAACATATCAGACTGAGTCTTACCCCTTTGCCTTACTGTGTTAGTCCAGGAAATCCATCAGTTTGCCTTACGTGGATTCCTAGCGTCTCACAGGCTTTCCTCCTATCTTTCCTTCACTCCCACACATAATCTGTTTTACGTGCAGCTGGCAAAGTAATCTTTCTAAGACTTGAGTCTCTGCATCATCTGAAGAGTGTATTCAGAATCCCTATGTGGTCCTCTTAAGGCCATCATTTTCTGGCCCCAGCTATGTCTCTGGCATCATCTGCATCTCTGGCATCATCTACTACTGCTGTCCCGTTGCCTGGTGTACTAGTCATTTTGCTTTTCCTGTACATCTGAAGCTCATCCTCTTCACTTACTGACTGTTCTCCCGTGTCCTGCATAGTGTGCTGCCTCACTTCATTCAGATCTGTGCTCAAAAGCTGTTTTCTCTGAGGCTGACCCTGACTAACAGTCATCTCTTCCCCTGTCGTGCCGCTCTCCCTTTTCTGCTTTCTCATCATCCTTGGAAGTAGATTGTTGTATACTTCCGTTTGAGTTGCCAATAGAAGGATATTTCGGTTCAAGTGTTTTTATTTATTTATATTTTTATTCATTTATTTTGAGACAGGGTCTTGCTCTACGTCCCAGGCTGGTCCTGAACTCACTGTGGAGCCCGGACTGGACTTGGACTCATGGCTATCCTCCTGCCTCAGCTTCCTGAGTGCTGGGATTACAGGCATGCGTCACCATGCCCAGCTTATGTGGTGCTGGGGAATCAAACTCAGGGCCTTGAGCTGGCTAGGCAAGCACTTTAACTACTCAGCTATTCCTTCAGACCCTCAAGTGTTTTTATTTTTTCCAAAGGTTTTTATTAATATACATATGTAATACATAGTGTTTACAATGAGTTTCGGTATTTTGTGCACATATGTATCACATCAACTTTACAATCTCTTCCCATTTGTGACCCTCCCTCATGCTTTCCATCCCCGCAACTCTGGCTGTTACATCATGTGGTTCTGTAGAATGTATTCTGGGTTTCCCAAGTCAGAGAGACTATACAGTACTTAACATATTTAATTTTCTGCATCTGAATTATTTCACTTAAACCACCACTCTTTAGCTCAGTTTCCTATTCCTCAAATGGGCCGTATTGGTCAAATCTTGATGCCTCTTCACTGAGTCCACCCGACTCCTTTATTGGGATATTTTCCAAAAGTTTTCTTTTCCTATATTTTGCTATATCTTTGTTGAGATTCTTAAACCTAGCCTCACCCACCAGTCCGCATAAGAAAAGAACTATGACCATGTAATTTAAAAGGCTAGTAAATATGAGAAAGAAGAAGCAAAGTTAAATTTCAGATGCCTTAGCTGAGTACTGGAAGGAACATGTCTGTACATATCTTTACATCAGTCAGTTTTCTTAGGATAAATTTACATCAAAGACCTAATAAGTGAATTGCTACAATAAACGAACTTAAAACTGTATCACATAGCTACATTAAATGAATGTAAATCTATATCACATAAGTATACTTAAAGTAACAGATATGCAATTTGTTATTTCAGAATTTTTTAACTCTCATAACTTATTTGCACATATTTCACTGATTACTAACATTCTGGATCTGGTTTATAATTTTATCTGTCTATCCATATATTCATGCATTTGTATTCTTAAGAGATTTTATGTCAATTCCCCATGTTGCATTATTAATTAGAAATTACTCTATTTTACACGCTATTATACTATTACTAATAATAATGTGGAGAGATTTCACAGATTTTATAGAAGAACTGGTACTGTTTTAAAAGTATATCAATCACATGATTTAATTACCCATCTATTTATTTTTATTACATTTTCTCTTTAGATGTTACCTTTCCTCCAAGCTGTTTTGGTGCTACTTATCTTTCTGCCTCTTTCAAAGAGAATAAACTCACATTCAGCATCAAAAAAGTGAATTGCTTCATTCAACAAGTTTAAGACTTTATCAGTTTGCTACATTAAATGGACTTAAATCTGTATCACATAAGTATGCTACAGTTAAAGCAATAGAAAAATAGCCATGCTCGGTTATTTCAGATTTTTTGACTTTCATACATTGATTACTCATATTTCACTAATAATTAACATTTTGCCCTATTTGGTTTTTCCTTTTACCTATCAATTCATCCCTAATTTCATGCATAGCCTTACTTTTTTCTCAGCTCATTCTCCTCTAGCTGTTGCTTTTTCTCTGGGGTCATTGGTGTCGCTGGCCTCCCTTTCACTTTCTAGGTTTCCTTTAAGTATTCTCTGCAATACTGAATTAGTGGCTGCAAATTTCTTTAAGCTTTCTATATCATGGAATGTTTTAAGTTTTCCCTTTAAAGTAAAAGATAATTTTGCTGGATATAGCAGTCTTTTAGTGCTTGGATGACATTGCTCCATGATCTCCTGGCTTTTAGAGTCTGGATTGAGAAGTCTGCAGTTATCCTGATGGGCTTATCTTTTTAGGTCACCTTCTGTTTTTCTCTTAACACTTTTAGTATTTTCTCTTTGTGTTGCGTTTCTAGTATTTTGATTATGATGTGTCGTGATGAGAATCTCTTCTGATTAAAGTTGTTTCGTGTTCTATACACCTGCAATACTTCCATGTTAATTTCTTTTCTTAGATTTGGGAATTTTTTTTCAATAATCTCATTAAACGTGTCCTTTAAGCCTTTTGTTTTGTCCTCAGTCTTCTCCTGGACTCCCATAATTCTGAGGTTGTTTCTCCTTGAATCATCTATCAGCTGTTGTAATGATTCACTTTCTTTCTTTTTTTTCCCCACTATTTTTATTAATATACAAATGTAATACATAGTATTTACAATGAATTTGGGTGTTTCGTACATCTATGTATCACATCGACTTTATAGTCGCTTCCCATTTTCTACCCTCCCACACCCTCCCTATCACTTTCCTCGGCTCCGGCTATCACATCGTATGGTTCCAAAGAAAGTCTGTGTTCTGGGTTTTCCAAGTCTGAGAAACCATGCAGAGTTTAGCATATTAATCTTCTGCACCTAAGTCATTTCACTTAAGTCACCACTATACCTCAGCTTCCTATTCCTCTGATGGGTTCACAGTAGTTAGATCTTGATATCTCTTCTCTGAATCCAACCAATCCTTTTATTGGAATATTCACCAAAAGTTTTTTTTCCATATTTTCCTATATCTTTGTTGTTATTGTTAAACCTGGCCTTACCCACCAGTTCCCATTAGAAAATAACTATAAACATGTAGTTCAAAAGACTAGTTAATTTGGGAAAGAGAAAAAATAATTAGATACATAAAATTCAATTGCCTTAGCTGAATACTGGAAGGTGCATATTTGTACATTCACAAGGTTATCTTTACATCAGTCAGTTTCCTTAGGATAAACTTTCATTAGTGACCTGATGAGCAAATTGCTACAACAATACAAAGTTAAAACTATCACATTGCTACATTAAATGAAGTCAAATCTATACCACATAAATATACTTAAAGTGACAGACATGAAGGCAAATTTAGTTATTTCAGAATTCCTTAACTTTCATATCTTATTTACTCATATTTCACTAATTAGCAACATACTTTTTTCTCAGCTCATTCTCCTCTAGCTCTTGTTGATTCTTCTCTGGGGTCATTGGTGTCGCTGGTCTCCCTTTCACTTTCCAGGTTTCCTTTAAGTATTTTCTGCAATATTGGTTCAGTGGCTGCAAATTCCTTTACGCTGTCTCTGTCATGGAAAGTTTTAAGTTCTCCCTTAAAATTAAAAGATAATTTTGCTGGATATATCAGTCTTGGTTGGCATTTATGTTCTTTTAGTGCTTGGATGACATTGCTCCAAGATCTCCTACCTTTTAAAGTTTGGATTGAAAAATCTGCCATTATCCTGATGGGCTTATCTTTGTAGGTCACCTTCTGTTTTTCTCTTACTGCTTTTAGTATTTTCTCTTTGTATTGGGTTTCTAGAATTTTAATTATGATGTGTTGTGATGAGGATCTCTTCTGATCAATGTCGTTTGGTTTTCTATATGCCTGCAATAGTTCCATGTTCATTTCTTTTCTTAAATTTGGGAAATTTTATTCCATAATTTCATTAAACATGTCCTTTAAGCCTTCTGTTTTGTCCTCAGTCTTCTCCTCGATTCCCATAATTCTGAGGTGGTTTCTCCTTGAATCATCTATCCGCTGTTGCAATGATTCACTTTCTTTATTTACTTTGTGTTCTTCATGGCCTGTATGTTGCAGCTTAGTCACTTTATTTTCTAGGTCTGACATTCTATTCTGAAGTTGTTTAAAGTGGTTGCTTATTATTACCTGCGTGTTTTTCATTTCCTGAATATCTGCATTTAATTTTTCTATATCTTTGCTGTCTTCTATTCTATTTTCTTCTTTTGGCTTCATTACCTTCTGGTATATTTCTTCTCTGGTCTCCTCTAGTTGCTTTTGAAGGCTTGCTTTTTGCTTATCTATGTATTGGTGTAGTTCTTCTGCTGTCTGTTTAATTTCCTGCTTTAATTCCCGTTTTAATTCACTGAATTTCTGGGCCCAGAAGTTGCCATCATTTTTGCCATATTCATCTTTATTTACCCTGACTTCATCTCCTGGGGTTTCAGGTCTTTCTGTAGATTTGTAACCACGCTTCCCCATTTTTTCTTTGGTCTCCTCTAATTTCTTTTCAAGGCTTGCGTTTTGCTTATCTTAAGTGTTATTGTAGCTCTTGCTCTGTCTGTTTTATTTTCTTGTTTGCGTCCTGCTTTAATAATTCCTGCTTTAATTCCTGCTTAATTTCACTGGCTATCTGGGCCCAGAAGTCACCATCACTCGTGCCCATCTGTTTTTTGAGTTCTGCAATTTCGGCACCCCTTGTACCATCCCCTGGGGAGTCAGATCTTTTTGTATAAGATTTGTTACCACGTTTCCCCATGGTTTTGCTACCTCTTGACTGTCTCTGGTATGCAGGGAAGAAAATGGCTCCTGCTGACGTCACTGCCTGCGACAGCTGTTGAGTCCCATTTCTCATCTGGGATCCAGGGGACTTTTCTAGGTGAGCCCTCGTTGTGTTTGTAGTACACACACCTGCGGGTTGGTGCTTCTGATGCTGGGGCCACCCGCTGCCAATAATTCCCACTTACCCAGGTCCGCGCTTACATTGGGCTGAGGTTCTGGTCTCTGGACCTTGTTTGTGATCTGTGGATGCTGGCAGCTTGGGGCCGCACCAAGTCGGCTGTTTTCCTCCTCATCCGATGTGACTTCACGATTTCAGACCCGCCCGCAGCCTCCTCTCCCGTTGTTGTGTTCTCCGTTCTCTCCCAGCTCTGCTCAGTCCGATGTTCAGGTCCCCGAGGTGCTTTCCTCACTCTCTTATTTACTTTGTGTTCTTCTCAGCCTGTATGTTGCAGCTCAGTCACTTTATTTTGTACATTTGACATTTTATTCTGAAGATGTTTAATGTGGTTGCTTATTATTTCCTGTATGTTTTTCACTTCCTGAATATCTGCATTCAATTTTTCTGTATCTCTGTTGTGTTCTTCTCTAATTTCTTGTATTGCCTTCATTATCTTCTGGCATATTTCTTCTTTGGTCTCTAATTGCTTTTCAAGGCTTGCTTTTACTGAGCTATGTGTTGCTGTAGCTGTTTTATTTCCTGCTTTAATTCCTGCTTTAATTCAGTGTATTTCTGGGCCCAGAAGTTACCATCATTTTTGCCATTTTCATCTTTGGATTCTGCAATATCAGTATCCCTGGTATCGTCTTCTGGGGTGTCAGTTCTTTTTGTAGGAGATTTGTTACCACGTTTCCCCATGCTTCTGCTATCTCTGGTGTTCAGGAAAGAAGTGTTTGGTGATGGCACAGTCCTAGATGCCTGTGAAATCCTCTGGCCCAAGGGACAGACAGGGCTTTGGAATTCCTGATCCTAGATGCCTCCGGAAGCCTCTGGGGCTCAGGATTGATAGAATGATGTATTTCCCTAGAAGCCTCTGGCTCAGAGAATGGACGGGCAATGGAATTCCTGGTCCTAGATGCTGTGGAGTGCCGGGCAGCTGTGAACCGGAAGCTTCTGGTGCGTGCTGTAGGAACGAGGTGATGACCCCCTTTTGAGGTGTCTTTTTTCCCCCGGTCCACTCAGCAAAGCTCTCCAACTGTCCTGCTCCAGAGCTGGGCTCTCCAACCTCGGAGTAGAGGTGCCCCTGAGCCATTTAGGGGATTAGCATCCTTTCTCCCCTCTTTTCTCCTCTCTCTGCCGCTTGTGCCAGTTTCTTCCCAGGCAGTGTTTAAGGGTGATGCAAAAGCCCTGATGTGCTCTTCTGAGCTTTCTTTTACTCTAAAGCGTTCAGTCTTGGGCTTTCTTTGTTTTTTCTTGTCTTCTTTTTAAAATGGCTCCTGCTGACGTCACTGCCTGTGATGGCTGCCAAGCCCTGTTTCTGATTTGGGATCCCAGGGACTTCTCTAGGGGGAATATATATTGCGTTTGTAGTATACACACCCACGTGTTGGTGTTTCAGAGGCTGGGGCCGCCAGCTGCTGACAATTCCTACTTCTCCGGATCTGCTCTTACGTAGGGCTGAGGTTCTGGCTCCAGGCTTTCCTCCCTCTGAGGTCTGTGGGTACCGGTAGCTTGGGTCTGCGCCGAGTCAGCTGCTTCATTCCTCCTCTTCCTATGTGACTTCAGGATTTCTGTCCTGCCCATAGCCTCCTCTCCGTTTTTGTGGTGCACTGTCCTCTCCCAGCTCCATCAGATGTCCTGGGCCCACGCAAGCTTTCCTCCATCCACAGCTGCCTGCAGCTCCAAGCTGTTTGCAGCTGGCTGCAGCGGCTTCCTGGGCCATGAGGATTTTTTTTTCTCTGCTTTTGTTGATCCTTTGGAATTTCTGACCTTCCCTTGGCCTCCTTTCAGTTGTTGGGGATGCTCCTCTCTTTCCTACCTACACCAAACACACTTTTTCTAAATTAATTCTCAACTTCTTAAGTGGGTTGATGAGGAGACATTGTGCAGCGCTGTTACTCAGCTGTCATCTTGACTGGAAGTCCCCTCAAGTGTTTTTAATATTTGTCTTCTCTGTCAAAGAGATATCTAGAGGTCATTTTTCGGTCATCACTAAATTCATCTAGAACAGTGCCTGGAACATAGTAGAGGGCCAGCAATAACTGAATGAAAGGACAAAAGACTTATAAAGACTGATCATAAATAAAATATCATTTCAGTAAGAAATGCAAAAGATGTAAAAACAAGTATATGAACTATTCATGCCCTTATTACATTTAGAGCATTGATATCATTCTGTTAAGAAGATAAAGCCACCTTTTTGAATTTGAAAATACCTGGTACCACTGAAGAAAATTCAGACCCCCACTAAGAAGAAAATAAAGATTATCCATAGTCCTACTATTAAGGAGCTATTATGTTTTTTTTTTAGTGTATCTCTTTTCTGGATTTCTCTCATATGCTGTTTGTTTTAATAAATTGGAGATCATTTGTAAATTGGGGATAACTTTTTATAACAAGTAATATATTGTGAAAATACTTTTTCTAAACAAAAGAATTTCATTTTTGGACAGAATGTGCTGATTTCTATCATGAATATGATTCAGATTTCTTTTGTTTTTTGTCTTTCTGGGGATTGAGCCCAATGTCTTTGCACTGAGCTATATGAGATGCCTAGTCTAGTCTTGAACTTGTAGTTATAAACATTACTTTTAATCTTATTTTTTCTAGAGAAAAAATGAATTCCTGTTCAATTTTGATTAAAAAAATCAAATTCATAATACTTTTATTGGTATGACTGACTCTGACCTAAGAGAACATGGTGAAAAACTTGGTCTGGAATATTTTGTTTTCTATATTGTAGATACATATGCAATTACATTAAAAAATTAAGTGAAAACGTCAGTTTCAAGTATTTAGTTAGAAGGAACCTAGTGTTTTAACCTATGTAGATTAAATGTAGGCATCGAACGAGGGCCGAGTGATATATGTCAAAGTGGAGGCAACAGTTTCCTCTGGTTGGTAGATTTACAGGGAATTTGTATTTCATTTTTATTTTTCTGAATAGTCTATAGTTTTGTACTACTAATTTGTATTTTTGTCTACGTATGTACTGCTGCTTAGCTAATATGAAAAGTCAAATAGTATCACAGGAAGATTAAGCATTTTTTTGGTTGTATCTATATTATGGAGAGATAAGTAGTGTTATCTGTAGAGCCAAGTAATATTATTACATATCATTTAATCTTACATAAAACTTTATCTATGGACTTTATTTTTGATTGCTTTTTTTTTTTTACATATATGATATTCTTTATTTAACTATAGTACTTGACCTTTTCAATGCCAGGCTTTCCCAGCGTTCTAGGAAACATATTGGCTTGATTCTCATTGGTGGGTCTGGCTATGAGCATTGAGTATCATTTTCCTTTTATTTGCTTAGTCACCGCTCTCTGGTTTGCAGCTCTCATAATTTTTTGGTTTCACTCATCTTCCTTGTTTCTTTTCTACTCCCGTTATCCTTGTAGCTTTTATCTGTTTCATCTTTAAATCTTCATTGTAGTGATATTTTAGGATGAGTAGAAATAAATGCATGTTTTCAAATTAAAATGGTATATGTAACATTTCAGTGTAGTCTTATTAGACATCAAAGTAGCGTCCAGGTATAAAATTTCTTTGAGTGATTCTTAGGGCTGAATTTCCTAGATCAAAGGATCACATTTTAAGGTTATTTTTGAATATTGTGAAATTATGCTTGAAAAAACTGTTAATTTCTGTTTTCCGGTTTTCCTACTTTGTGACTTGGTTAAAATTAGTTAATCTCTGTGTTTTGGGTATTAAGAGTATTCTGTAGCAGGCTTGAACAAATTGATACATATAAAGTACTTAAAATCATCCCTAATACACAGAAGAAGCTCAAAAAGTTTTTGGATTATTCTAAGTATTTAATATTGTGTTTAGGCCAAGTGCCTTTTCTCTCCAAACTTTTTTTATTTTTATAACCTTTGTTAGTTTTGGGATAAAACATTGATAAACAGTGAAGCTTATTTTTGTAAAGGATACTAACTCTGTAGGTGCTTTTCCCTTATTTGTTTAGAATAACTGATATTGTGTATGTGTGTGTATGTATGCACATGGGCATGCATGTATATGGGGAATATGAAACTAATGTATGTATAGTTTGAAGAGTTAGAACAAGCAGTGACACTGTGCTGCCAGGATCCTGGAAGCTACGGGCATCTGCACCCAATCCATTCCCCTTTCTGTCTTTGAGATGCTGCTCTCCTGAATCTTGTCTCTAACCTTCATTTGTTTTGAAAAAATTTTATCTATGTATCTCTGAAGATATTGGTTATTTTTTACACTTTCCATTTTAAAACTTATGTAAGTCAGTCACACTGTACACTAGTTGAGGCATTTTCATTATTTGCATGAGACTTTTTGAAATTCTGTGTGCATGTATGTATATTTGAGTTATATGATAGTATATAGCTCATACATGCTGTTTTCGTAGAATTTCCTTCCATTTTCACATAATTTTTTTTTTTTTGCAATACTATGGCATGAACTGAGGGCCTTGTACATTCTGTTTAAGTACTTTACCACAGATGTATACCTCTAGCCCCATAATTAACTTTCTTAAGAATAATGATTAAGAAACTTGGGTTTTAGGGTTTTCTATTCTGATATATTCATCTGATGAACTTACAGTGGTAAATATTGTGGGAGTTGTATGAATTATATATTTGAGTTATAATATAGCTCATACATGCTATTTTTGTAGGATTTCTTTGCATTTTTCACATGAACTTTTGTATGTATGTGTTTATATGTGACAGAGAGAGGGATCAAGCCTAGGACCTTCACCCTGAGCTACATCTCCATCCCAGTTTTTGGTTTTGATTTGGAGATAGGGTCCCATTGCGATGCTCCATTGCTGGGCTTGAATTTGCCATTTTCCTGCTTCATCTTCCCAGAGTGCTGGTATTGCAGGCCTGACAGGAACTTTAGAACCATCTCTTCAGGTCCTCAGAGTACTTTGAGACCAAATTACTAGATTTGTGCTAAAACTGTCAAGTAAACTTAGGTCAAACAGTAAGGACACTTTCTGTCTCACTTAACTGGCAGTTGCGCAATGAGGATAGGCTAGTGAGTTGGTTGGTATGTGATTCCATGAATCATCAAAGACCGAGTTCTTTTGTCTCCTCTGACTGTCATCTCAGTGTACTGGCCTTCTCCTTATTCTGTGGTTGGAGTTGGAAAGTGACTACAGCCTGATTTTCCAGGCTTCTCATCCTGACATGGCCATGTCCAGTGGGAGAAGAGGTCACTCTGATGCTTCTCTCAGGGCTGCAGCGGTCGTTCCTGTAGTCCCCAATGGAGCTCTCCTGCCTTCCTGCTTTCCCAGTAGCCGGCATGGGGTCACTTGCCATTTGTAACCCAGCCCTAGGTGAGACAAATGGAATTAGCATGCCTGGAAAATGGGTCAGTACTTACTCCTTGCTGGAGATGGCCATGCCCTTGGCTCAGCCAAGCAGATATTTTATCTACTGAATATTTGTAGTTATTTTCTTATGTGAGATTCATGCTTTATTTCTCTTAGCATTGCAGGGTTGTATTGAGTAACAAGATTAGCTTCTGTATTTTGTGCATTGGACTGATCTGATCTGTTTCTTGAAAATTAGTGAACTTTATTTTTAAGCATAATACATATAGTATTGTCTTATGAATGTGAGGTCATATTCCTTTTCCAGTTAATTTTATGGATTGATTTCTTGTCTTCAACTTAATAAAAGATTTTTCACATTCTTTTCTTCTGTTGTCATTGAAAGATGATTTTATTTTCATATTTCAAATAATGAAAATATTTCAAGACAGCTAGAGGAGTTTTGGAGGCAAGTTGGTTTCATAAGTGCTTGAAAGTTGGAGCCTGAGTTTGATTCCTGGATTTGCCAGCGATGAACATTATTACTATGGACAACGTTTTTAAGGTTTCCATATTGTTTTTCTATTTTCTCTTTCACTGATCTCCACTCTAATCTTCATTGTATCTTTCTTGTCGTATTAAAATTTTTTTGCTCTCTTTTCAAGTTTCTTTTTTCCCCCTCTGTAGTAGGATTTAAACCCAACACCTTCACATTGGGTCCATTCCCCATTTATTTTTAATCTGAGACAGAGTCTTGCTGAGTTGGTCATCTGTTCAGACTGGGCCAGAGGACTCCTGGCATGGGCCACCAAGCCCATTTTGAGGCTTTTCTTCTCTTCTAATATAGGCCTTTATGACTATACGCTTTATCTGCATACCACAAATTTTGGTATTTTTATTTTCATTGATCTTGAAATATTTTCTACTTTTTTCTTATATCCTTCTAAATATCCTTTGGATATTTAGGAATATATTGCTTAATTTCTAAATGTTTGTGAATTTCCCTCTGTTGATTCTCAGTTTATTCTGTTGTAACTGGTCAGTGTATTTTGTGTGACTACAGTCCTTCTGAATTTGTTTTATGGCCACACATGCCGTTTACCCTGGAGAATGTTGCATTTGCATTCAAGAGGATTGTGTGTTCTCTTATTCTTGTGAGGATTGTGCTACGTATGTCTGTTAGGTCTGGTGGTTTATAATATTGTTCAAGTTTTCTGTATGCTTACTGGTTTTGTCCCATTTTTCTACAAAAACTTATTATAATTGTTTTCTTTGTACAGAGTTTGAAAATCTGTTTAAGTAGTCCCCACTGCCACACGCCATATTTATGTATATGTGTGTGTATAGATTGTATACATATATTGTGAGTGATCAATTATTTCCCTATTTAAAGCCTTTGTAACAGTTTTACATTACCTACTGGATTGGTCTGCTTATGGCATCTTCCCAGCAAGCACAAAGTTCTGAGTTCAGTTCCCCAGCACCACATAAGCCAGGAATGGTGGCACACACCTATAATCCAAGCACTTGGGAGGCTGAGGCAGAAGGATTGCCGTGAGTTTGAGGCCAGCTTGGGCCTCACTATGTGTAGTGAGTTCAGAACCATCGTGGACTGTTATCTTTTGTAGAAGGCTGTGATTGAGTTTTGTTTTGTTTTTCTTAAAACCTAAGTATCAGTCGTGTTATGATGAGAAATCTTAGTATTCAAAGTGATAATCTTATTTTTGCATTTTAAAAAATGCTGCCCATTTTTGTGGCTTTCTTTATAGTGCCTCCTACAAGGAGTCTTAAAAACTTTTTTTTTTTTTTTTGAGACAGAGTCTCACTGTTTAGTCCTAGCTAGTCTGAACTCATTGTGTAGCCCAGGCTGGCTGCAAACTCAGAGCAGACCTCCTGCCTCAGCCTCCCAAAGGCTAGGATTATAGGTGTGCACCACCACGCCTGGCTTATGTGGTACTGGGGAGTTGAACTCAGGGCCTTGCACTGGCTAGACAAGTGCTCTAACCCCTGTGCTATTTCTCCAGCCTCTCATCATTTACATTTTTGAGGGAAGGGGTATGTGATTTTCAGTTTCATAAGGAGTAACTTAAAAATGTCTTCAAGACATACTCACCTGATTAGAAGAAGAAATGGTTTTGTCAAGCCCGGTGTGCAGTCCTGTAATTGCAGCTCTGGAAGGCTGAGGCAGCATTGGAAGTTTGAGCCTAGCCTGACCAACTCAACTTAGCGACTTACATAGGGTACAATCACAGAGAGGGAAGAAAATGGAGGGGGAGTCTGTTTTCAATTTCTTCTATAAGATGAATACAGTTTTATATCCTACTTTTTCCTTTTCTCCATAACCTGAAATTCTAGTCTTTCTGTATAAGCTGGAATTGTAGGTGTAGTGAAATTTATCACAGAGGAGGATTTTGAGGCCAGCTTAACTGCCTGGTGTGTAGTTTATTTTCTCCTGCCCATGTGACTTGGAGGAGACAGAAGTTTCACAAACATCCTGTGAGGGCGCTGCCTCCTTCAGAGTAGCTTAGTTTGTGCTGAATGTTTTTAGGACCACGTCTCTTGAGCCTGTTAGCTCATGTTTAATAACGGTTTCTCTTCCACAAGCTTTTGACTTTTACTCGGGAATGTCACATACCAGGATGCTGGCTTCTTGTTGTTTCACATTTATCCTCTCGTTGGGTGTCTCTTCAGTTTGTGTTACACATTAACGGTTTTTTATTCAGAAGAGTCAGTTCTGTGATTTTCTTCTTTTGATTTGTTTTGGGAAAAGAAGAGATTACAAGCATAGATGTTTGAAAGCAGCAGCTCTGGTTTTATCCCTGTCTCCCGCCATGGCTGAAGTGTAAAGCACTGTGAATGAAGACAGCTTCAGGGAACGGGGTGGGTGTTTCTATTTTATTGTTATGAAGGTTTGCTTCTGTCTTCCCACAGTTCTGCTCATGGACACAAGGGGGTCTACATGTTCCCTGTGAAAAATAATTCTTCACTGAATATTCTCAGAGTTGTGCACATGTGTAAAATATTCCCCATGGGGTCTAAGAGTAGAATTGCCAGGTTGCATCTGTTAGATAATACTAAACTGCTTTTCAGAGTAGTTTTGCCAGTTTACATTTTCACCAACAGTGTGTTAATGTTCTTGTTGCCCTCTGTTTATCCGAAATTTTTTGGTGATCTGCTAAGTATGAAAAGGAATTTCATCATAGCTTCAACGTTTCTACCCCGCCTCAGTGACTTTCTGATTTTTTTCAAGTGCTTGTTTGCTATGGAGATCTTCTGCACTGAAAGTTGTCTTTTCATATCCTTTGCTTGTTCATTCATTCCTTCATTCATTTGTTCACTTACGGTGATGCTGGGGATTGGACCAGGGACTCCTTCATGCCGAGCACACACATTCCCAGTGAGCCACACATTCCCAGATCCCTTTGCTTATTTTTAAAGTTGTCATCTTTGCAAGAGTTCTCTTTATATAAGTTTTTGTAGGATGCATCTCTTTTTGTGGCTTGTCTTAGGACATTTAACATACAAATACAAAAAATTAGATGTCAGTGGAATCTTCTGATATTTTTGATAGTTTGTGCTTTATGTATCTTAATAAAATCTTTTCTAAAGTCAGAAAGATACTGTTTGACTTTCTTATATTTAGTCTTTATTTATCTAGAGTTTATTTTTAGAATAACAAAAAAATTTTTTACCACAGCATAGAATTTGTAGAATTTTCCAAGCAAGCCACTAAAAGGGTGATGAGAGTTTTTTTGTTTTGTTTTGTTTTGTTTTGTTGGTAAGTTTCCCACAGTTACGCTCAGGAACAGAAGGAGTTCTGCATGTTTCCTGTGATGAGGTCTTTTTGAAGGGAGGAAGCTGTAGGTGACAGCAAAGTGACAGCACTCCTAGAAAGGCCATGAGGTTTTAAGTTTCTTATTTTGTGTGAAACAATCAAGCATGTCTGCCTACATCGTAAGTTAGGTGAAGAGCATATTCTAAAGAGAGCTTTGAATAAATACAAATAGGGCACTATAAAAAAAGGGGGGAAAGGAGTAAAACCTTCATAACAATAAAACAAAAACACCCACCTGGTTCCCTGCAGGTGTCTTCACTCACAGTGCTTTACACTTCAGCCATGGTAGGAGACAGGAATAAAACCAGAGCCATTGCTTTCGAACATGTCGTTTCACAGCAGTCCAGATGCTACTTTTAGTCTCTGTGTGTGCTTTACAGTAGTGATTCCAGACAAGACACATTTGCTTATGTGCATTTAATTAACAAAGTAATAAGGATGTATAGGTTTATATTAAGTGATATATCTGAGACTGTGCCTATTACATGCAAATCAGTGAGAAGCTGTAGCAGAAGTCATGCACACTTGATGATCACACTAATCTAATTATTATTATTATATAGCCTACTTCATGGCCTAGCTGTTGCAAGGGCTTAGGCTTAATTGGTCTTCTGCTGATTACTGCATTGTTTTTGCTGATGGATTAGGAACACTTGACAAAACATGGAGCCACAGAGAATGTGCAGATCTGTGGTGGTGGGTGCATTTATTTTTCAAAATATCTTAACTTCTTCCTGCTACATTGCCGACATGAGGATGATAAATTTTGGTCATGAAACATTCTTGAGATGGGGTCACTGGGTGTTCTTTAAGAAAAAACTATTCACATTTAAAAAATCTATTCCTCAAAGGAAATCCCGGGGGCCACCACTAACCACTGAAGATAGTGGGTGTTGTTGCACCTGGCTTTGCTATGCCAAGAAATGGTTTTGCCAGCAGAAGCTGGGTCTTGATAATGCTGCATGGCCGCTGCAGTGTCTTGCCACATCCCAGGTTCAGCCTCGTCCTTCCTATGCAAAAGCCTGGAGTTTTATTTTTTTATTCTATTTTTCATTTTTTGAGTCAGATTTTTGCTAAGTCTGAACTGATTTGCGCAGGGTGGGTTCAAACTCGCTGTCTTTCTGCCACAGCCTCTCAGGGAGCTGGCACTGCTGGTGTGTGCCACACTCAGCAGTGTTTATTTTTAATATAACATGAGATAGGAATAAAATTCCTCCCGCTTCCATAGCCAGCCAGCTACCCAGGCTTTTTTTTGTTAGTGCACCCTTTTCTCACTTGTAATGATTTCACTTAGTGAGTTTTCATGGGTTCAAGAGGTGTTACTGTTTAATTCCGTGATTCTAATTAATTTTCAGTTTCACTTTTACCTTAGTAGCCAGGATTACTGTTACTTTGATTTATTCACTCTAAACTGATAGTTCATTGCATTCCAGACACTTGGCTGCAGCTGTACATGAGCAGCCACTGTCTTGAGGAGCTTAATTTTCATGGAGGAAGGACACGTAATGAAACGCTATCCGCCAAGTTGATGACACATCTAAGGATGACGCAGCACTGCACATACGCTTATGAGAGGGAAATGAATACAGGCATGTATTTAATGTATGGAATTCAAATCTGGTTACCTCTTTTACTCAAGTCAGTGGCCTGAATTTCTAGGTATAGAGACATTCAAACCACCCTGCAAAGGCAACAGAAAGTAGACTTTTGCTGTATTCAATGTGGTTCCTAGTAGAGGCTTTACATTACTCCTAATTTCTGGCCCTGGTGAGCTCAGCTATTCACGTAACAGGATGTTTATCATATTTTATCTGAAGTAGAATGGTTCTGAGTATCCATCATATTACTGGCACCAAAAGCTTTAGGTTAGACTCTGCTTTCTTCCTTCACTGAAACTGTGCATGTGGCTGGTGCCTGTATTCCCAAATACTTCGGAGTCTGAGGCACAAGAATCCTGAGTTCCAGGACAACTTGGGCAATTTAGTGAGACTGTCTCAAATAAAAAGGGCTGTGGGTGTAGCTCAGTGGTGAGTACTTGCCTAGTGTGTGCAAGGCTTTGGATTCAATTCTCAGTTATTTCCTACCTCTGCTACCCCATCACTTCTCAAGAAGTGCCGTTAGTGGTATTACCTGAAAGAGGTTCAGTTTACCAGACTGTTCCTGGAACACGGGCAGCCAGCTGATAACTGTTAGTCCAAAGATCCTTACACACTCCCGTTTATTATTATTGGTGGGAGAGCAGAGTTAGAGACCCGTCCTCTTGTTTTCCTAAATTAGAACTCCTTTACTAATGCAGCAACTATATGCCTGATTTTTTATGAAAAGTGTTTGCTTGTTCCAGTTCTTCATCAAATTCCGTTTTAGTGTCAAATTTGATGCACTCATACATTACGTGTACTGAGCCATTCTTGTGTTCCAGGATTAAATGCTGTTTGGTCATCTTAGTACATCTGGGAATTCTGTTTGGTTATATTTTAAGTAACAGTTTCTGCAACAAATCCTGGTTTCTTTGTGTACTGACTGGTTTTTATTTCTTTCTAAATTTTGAGAGTCTCACTAAACTGCCCAGGTTGGGCTAAAACTTGAGATCATACTGCCTCAGCCTTTCAGAGTGCTCGAATTACAGGAGTATGCCACCACACCTGGCTTAACATGCTGATTTTTAAGTAGCACAACTTTGATTACAAATAATTATGGAAAAGTAGAATTATAGTTTGAGGAGATATGTCCACCCCCTAGTTCAAGTTCTGGGGGCTTTGTATAAGTGACCTCAATTTATTGTCAGGTGTTATTAAACTGATTTTCTTCTTGTTTTACTTTGAGCAGTTTCTGTATTAATATTTTAAGAATGTTTTAAGAAAGAAATTTTGGTATCATATTAAATCTGTGAAATTTTCTCTGAATTTGGCAGCATGCTAAGTTTTCTTGGGAAGGCTTTTTCTCCAGGTTCTGTTACAGTGAGTGTACTTTTATTTTTACCTTGGTCATAGCTTCAGAACAGACTTTTCACAGGATTTTATTTATTTATTTTTGCGGTGTGGAGGATCAGGCCCAGGGGGTTAACACTGAGCTATATCTCCATTTTTTTTAGTTTTGATTTTGAACCAAGGTCTCGCTGAGTCGGTTGCCTAGACTGGGCTTGAACATGGAGTTCTCTGCCTCTGCCTCCCAGAGTGCTGGGATCATAGGCCTGTGCTGCCAGGCCCAGCTTCACAAGACACTGAGTGAGAATGTGCTATGACTTTAAATGTGTTTTTAGAATATTTCTTAGTGAGAAATACAGCCAGGAACATACCTAATTTACTATTCTTTCTGTCTTTTCTTCCACTCTAGTTAATTGCCATTACTGACCACCGAGTAATGCTAGTGGGTTCCTTTATTCTCACACTTTCACGGTGCTGATAGGTGAGAACTCTACCACTGAACTCTGTTCCTAGCCCTGTATTTTTACGTTTGAGAAGTTTTCTCATTATGAAACATAAAAGAGCAGATTTTAAAATATACATGCTGATATTAAACTTTTGTTTTGTTTTTGTTTTGAGACACGGTCTCACTCTACCTTAGGCTGGTCCTGAACTCACTATGTAGTCCAGGTTGGCCTTAGACTTGGTAAGATAACTAACGAACAGTTTCAGAAAAAAATTAGCAGTCATTTGTAGACTATATTATATAGTTTCCAGAATTAGAATGGCTATGCATACTGTTCTGTGGCATTTTTTTGCTGAACATTTTTTTCTTTAAATGTTTTCAGATATAAGAATTTTAGCATCTGTAGTATTCATGGTCTTCAAGTGTCTTACAAGTCCATTATCTACATAGACTTGTTAGTACCTGAAGGGGCACAGAGATTTATCTTTCTTTTTTTTTTTTCCTGGGGACGGGTACCACTGGGGACCCAACCTAGGGCCTTGCCACTGAGCTCCATTTTCAGCCCATTTTTTAGTTTTAATTTTGAGAAAAGATGTCACTAAGTCTCTGAGTTGCCCAGGCGAGGCTCAAATTTATGACCTACTGCCTCAGTCTCCCAGTGCTGAGTGTACAGGCCTGTCACCAGACCTGGCCTTCTTTTTAACTGCCTCATTATGTAATCATGTTACACTAAACTTACAATTCACTGAATAAAATTTTGCTCAGCATTTTAAAGTCTTTAAAATTTTGTTTAGCTTTTAAAGACTGCTCATAGTTAAACATTTTAATATTCCCTTTTAATAGAGAAATGTATCTTTACATGTACTATGCTGTTGATACCAAGTTATGTTTTGCTTTTTTGTATAGGTTATATTTATGTATAAATACTGACTTTACAAACATAATGTTCATGTTATTTTGTTTGAAAATAAATATCCGAGGGAGTATATCAGACCTAAGTGCTTAAGATTGCACTTAATTTCATTTTTATATTTATTTATTTTTGAGACAGATCTCATTGTGTAGCCCAGGCTGGTCCTGAATTCACTGGGGAGCCTAGGCTGGCCTTGGACTCACAGCACCTCCTATCTCAGCCTCCTGAGCGCTGGGATTACAGGTTTGCACCACCACACCCAGCTTATGTGGTATTGGGGAATCGAACTCGGGTACTTAGCACTTGACGTAGCGCTTGCTAGGGAAGCTCTTTAACTGCTGAGCCATTCCTCCAGCATTTATTTGATTTTTAAAAGATGACTGTTATTGGGGCTGGAGGAATAGCACAGTGGTCAAAGAGCTTGCTTAACAAGCATAGACACTGGGTTCAGTTCCCCAGCACCATATAAACTGGGCATGGTAATTCATACTTATAATCCCAACACTCAGGAGGCTGAGTCAGGAGGATTGCCCTATGCTCAAGCCAGCCTGGGATATCTAATGAGTCAGGACCAGCCAGAACTAGAGTAAAACCCTGCCTCAAAAACCAAAACAAAAAGATGATTATTGATTGACCTTTGACATATGACTAAGCAAAAACAAGTAAAAGATTTCTGTTTAAAGAAAAAAAGCTGTTATTTACTTTCATACTGACGTTATCCCAGTAGCTCTCCTCTTGCACTATAAATGCATTTGTTTGTTTATTTACTTAATGTATTTATTTACTTGAGAGTGTCACTTTATAGCCCAGGCTGGGCTTGGACTCAGTGGCAATTCTCCTGCCTCAGCCACCCAAATGCTGGAATTACAGGCATTCACCACCACGCCCAGCTTTATGTGGCTAGGAAATCGAACTCCATTGCTCTAGCCCCAAATGCATTAATTTAACATATCTCTTCAATAATTGTGTTACACAATATTTGTGTAATTGTGTCACAGTGTAATTTAGTAATAGTCTTTAAATTCTATGTGCCATTTTAGATTTTCTGAAAACTGTAGATATGGAAGGAGGATGTCTGTTACAGACAACAGTGTTGCCAGTAAACCCAACTGACATCTTCAGTTGGGCTTCTGCTGGTTTTGTTACATAAGATTACCGGAGGTAACCCCTTTTTGAGGTCCTTCGTATATCATTTTCTTTCTGCTGAGTTGATTATGCTGGCCTCTCCACCTTATTTCAGAAGTCTTTATTTGATAATTTTTATATGGCATTAAGTGTTTTAAGCTTGTTCTTTTTCAGAATGTACTGAAGAGACATTTTGAAATGGGTTGAGAGGTGCTGTGTATCATTAACAGCCTTTATTATTAGTACTGGAAGAGTGGATTGACTATCTCTAAATTTGGCGTCAAACTCCATTTTGTAATTTTCAGCATCCTCTAGTTTTTTACAGCACTGCTTTATTCTTTATATTACAGAATTTCCATTGGCCATAGATTTTCTGATGTTAACTCATTCTTGTATATCTTCATCTATTTCTTTCGGATATTAATTTGAAAGTTTAATAATCCCACGTTTTCTTTGATCTGTGGACTTAAAATGTGGGAGACAATTCTATGATTTCAGCTAGTTCAAAATGTCAGGTAAGGACTTCGGTGAAGATGGCGGCTGAGTAACAGTGCTACATGATGTCTCCTCATCATCCCACTTAAAAAGTCAAGTAAAAATTTAGTTAGAAAAAGTGTGTTCAGTGTAGCTAGGAAAGGGAGGAGCATCCCCAACAACTGAAAGGAGGCCAGGGGAAGATCAGAAATTCTGAAGGATCAGTGAAAGCAGAGAAAAAAAAAAAATCCCAGCAGCCCAGGAAGCTGCCGCATGCCGGCTGCAAATGGCTGGAACCCCAGGCAGTTGCAGATGGGGGAAAGCTTGCAGGGGACCGGGACATCTGACAGAGCTGAGAGAGCACGGAGCACCCCAACAATGAACAGGAGGCTGCAGGCGGGTCAGAAATCCTTAAGTCACATAGGAAGAGGAGGAAAGAAGCAGCCAAATCGGCGCGGCCCCGAGCAGCCAGAATCCACAGACCAAAGATGGAGTAAAGTCCAGAGCCAGAACCTCAGCCTGAGGTCAGCGCGGATCCGGAAAAGTGGGAATTTTCGGCAGATGGCGGCCCTGGCCTCCGAAACACCAAACGGTGGGCGTGTGTACTACAAACACAGCGTGCGCTCCCCCTAGAAAAGGCCCTGGGATCCCAGATCAGAAACTGAGCTTAGCAGCCATCACAGGCAGTGACAAAAGCAGGCGCCATTTTAAAAAGAAGGGAAAGAAAAGAAAAAGCCCAAGACTGAACCCATTAGAGTGAAAGAAAGCTAAAAGAGCAGACCAGGGGTTTGGGGTCACCCTTAAACAGAGCCTGGGAAGAAACTGGCACAAGCAGCAGAGAGAGGAGACAAGAGGGGGAAAAAGGCTCCCGATCCCCTGAACGGCTCAGGGCACCTCTGCTCCAAGGGTGGAGAGCCCCACGCTGGGGAAAGGAAGTCAGGACAGATGGAGAGCTGTGCTAAGCGGACCTGGGGGAACAAGACACCTCAAAAGGGGGACCATCACCCCATTCCTACAGCACGTGACAGAGGGTTCCAATTCACCGCAGCCCTGCACGCCAGAGGCATCTAGGACCAGGAAGTTCATTGCCCGTCCATCCCGTGAGCCAGAGGCTTTCAGAGGCTTCCAGGGAATTACATCACCCTGTCAGTCCTGAGCCCCAGAGGCTTCCAGAGGCATCTAGGATTGGGAATTCCATCGCCCTATCTGTCCTTTGGGCCAGAGGATTCCACCTTCACCAAACCCTTCTTTCCTGCGCACCAGAGACAGCCAGAGGTAGCAGAACCATGGAGGAATGTGGTAACAAATCTCATACAAAAAGACCTGACACCCCAGAAGATGATACCAGGGATACAGAAATTACAGAATCCAAAGATGAAAATGGCAAAAAGGATGGCAACTTCTGGACCCAGATATGCAGTCAATTAAAGCAGAAATTAAAGCAGGAAATAAAACAGACAGCACAAGAGCTACACCAGCACAAAGCTAAGCAAAAAGCAAGCCTTGAAAAGCAATTAGAGGAGACCAAAGAAGAAATAAACCAGAAGATAATGAAGGTAATACAAGAAATTAGAGAAGAACACAGCAGAGATATAGAAAAATTGAATGCAGATATTCGGGAAGGGGAAGTGAAAAACACACAGGAAATAATAAGCAGCCACATTAAACATCTTCAGAATGTCAGACCTAGTAAAGTGACTGAGCTGCAACATACAGGCCATGAAGAATACAAAGAAAGAAAGGAAGAAAGTGAATCATTACAACGGCTGATAGATGATTCAAGGAAAAACAACCTCAGAATTATGGGAGTCCAGGAGAAGACTTAGGACAAAACAGAAGACTTAAAGGACATGTTTAATGAAATTATGGAAGAAAATTTCCCAAATCTAAGAAGTGAACATGGAACTATTGCAGGCATATAAAACACCATACAACTTTGATCAGAAAAGATCTTCATCACAACACATCATAATTAAAATTCTAGAAACCCAGCACAAAGAGAAAATACTTAAAGTGGTAAGAGAAAAACAGGAGGTGACCTACAAAGATATGCCTATCAGGATTACTGTAGACTTCTCAATCCAGACTCTAAAAGCCAGGAGATCATGAAGCAATGTCGTCTAAGCACTAAGAGAACATAAATGCCAACCAGGACTGCTATATCCATCAAAATTATCTTTTATTTTAAAGGGAGAACTTAAAACGTTCCATGATAGAGAAAGCTTAAAGGAATTTGCAGCCACTGAGCTAATATTGCAGAGAATACTCAAAGGAAACTTAGAAAGTGAAAGGGAGGCCAGTGACACCAATGACCCCAGAGGAAAAGCGACAACAGCTAGAGGAGAATGAGAAAAAAGCATGTTAGTAATCAGTGAAATATGAGTCAGTAAGTTATGAAAGTTTAAAAATTCTGAAATAACTAAATTTGCCTTCATATCTCTTATTTTAAGTATATTTATGTGGTATAGATTTAAGTTCATTTAATGTAGCAATGTGACAGTTTTGCCTTTGTTTTATTGTAGCAATTCACTTATTAGGTCACTGATGAAAATTTATCCTAAGAAAACTGATTGATATAAAGATAATCCCGTGAATGCACACATATGTACCTTCCAGTACTCAGCTAAGGCATTTGAAATTTAACTTTTTTTTCCTTCTTTCCCAAATTTACTAGTCTTTTGAACTCCATGCTTGTAGTTATTTTCTAATGTGAATTGGTGGGTAAGGCTAGGTTTAAGAATAGGAAAAAGAAATAGCAAAATATAGAAAAAAAAACTTTTGGTAAATATCCCATTAAAGGGATTGGTTGGATTCAGAGAAGAGGCATAAAGATCTAACTACTGCGACCCATTCAAGGAATAGGAAGCTGAGTTAGAGTGGTGATTTAAGTGAAATGATTTAGGTGCGGAAGATTAATATGTTAAATACTGTATGGTTTCTCTGACTTGGAAAACACAGAACACAGACATTCTATAGAAGCACATGAAGTGATAGCCTGAGTTGGGGGAAGGGATAGGGAGGAGGTGGGAAGGTAGAAAATGGGAAGGGATTGTACAGTCGATATGATATATATGTGTACGAAACACCCAGATTCATTGTAAATACTATGTATTACATATGTTTATTAATAAAAACAGTGGGGGGGGGGGGGAAATCAGTTAAATGGATTTATCTACCTAAATTGTCTGCTTTCAATATAAGGTTAAGACTGTATTCTGAGTTCTTTAAGACTAAGTGACCTGAAGCATTTGTGGGTCCTGGTAAACAAAATGGTTAGACAGGTGGCCTAACTCTCTGCCTTACCAGCTGTAACATAACTTGTATCCCCACACTGTTCTCACTTCCTTCTTAGTGGAAGAGAAAGCCAATACCCACCTCCTCTTGGGTATGTGCTTAGACGCCTGTGCACGCTACCTTCTATTCTCCAAGCAACCATCACAGGCACAAAGGATGTATGAAAAAGCTCTGCAGATTTCTGAAGAAATACAAGGAGAAAGACACCCACAGGTAAAGAACAACACATAAAATCTTCAGAAACCATGAGTTTGAAATGCCACACTCATTGGGAACAAAATTAGGAGGTGGCCCTAGGCATCTTCTCCTGGAGTCCCAGTCCATTCAGTCTGTTACTCACAGCCTCTCTGTACCCAGCTGTATTTCAGAAAGGATTTGAGGTTGCTCATAAGCCACTGGTCTGTCCAGAACCTTCTGCACGAGTCACGGTTTGTACAGCAGATCAACCTTTCTGCAATGGCAGGTCTAACCAGGCGCCATGTGCTTCCATGGCTTAGCAGCTGCAGCCAAGTATGCTGTTTCATAGTGGAGTCTGTAGACGTCCATTAAAACTTAAGAATCATAGAACCATCATGGTAATGTGTATCCTTGTCTCCCTTGCTGCATTTACCAAAAACCCCTCCTAAATCATGATGTATTAGAGCGAGAGTCTGTCTTGAAAAAAACAAACAAAAATCATGATTTATTGTAGAATTTAAGCACACAGTGCAAGGCTTTGTGGTAAGATACTAAACACAGTGAACTGAAATAACCTGTCTCTTCTATGAAAGTAAACTCTTGGTTGCCAGGAGTGGATTGCCGTTTCTACGAATGCTCTTCAAGTGCAACATAAATGGCGGATTTTAAGTGCAGGGAACATGGGATGATTAGGAATGTAACTTGAGGTATGAATAATACCCAGGAAAGGGATTTTTCAGACTTTTTACAGAGAGTGATTTAAGGGAGTGTCGTAAAGCAGACATGGAATTGCTGTCAGCCAGTATTACAGTCACAGGGCCAAAATAATGGGCCCATTTGAGGAACAGGTGTGGAATCCTGC
The DNA here is from genome assembly GCA_004027205.1 of Ctenodactylus gundi. NCBI lineage: Eukaryota > Metazoa > Chordata > Mammalia > Rodentia > Ctenodactylidae > Ctenodactylus > Ctenodactylus gundi. The sequence goes on along the minus strand of PVKB01000415.1, from coordinate 103,136 downwards.
CTTAGTACCAAAATTTTAGTAACTCTTAATAAAACTTTTCCTAAAATAGGTGATATATTCTTAGTTTTTCTTTGTCTGTGGCAGGGGTGAGCTTCAGGGTCGCCAGCAGGGAGTGATGTCCTAATACAGAACATAACAGATGCGAGGGAGCTGAGCCTCCTGTGGGATATTCTAGATTCTTTTTGCTGTTTTCACTGGCTACTTGTGATTTTATAATTAGTTGGATAAATAAATACGCCTCCTCTTCCAAATTTTTGTATCTGTATCATTTGCCAAAGTGCCTGTAGCTTTTTAAATGCTGTTATCCCTTACCTTTAATGGAAGGCTAGGGAAGATGAAATGTTATATATTTAGTGTTACATAATCTCAGTATATTTTTAAAGAAAAGGCTAGTTTTTTGTGTTTTTTACATCTACAGACAATTGTGCTGATGAGTGACCTTGCTACTACACTGGATGCGCAGGGCCATTTTGATGAGGCCTATATCTATATGCAGAGGGCATCAACGCTGGCAAGGCAGATCAACCACCCCGAGCTGCATATGGTGCTCAGCAATCTCGCTGCAATTTTGATACACAGAGGTAGGTAGCATGGTAACTTGACTGACTTGCTGTATAAACGGCTATTGGGTTTATGAATTTGTGAAAAAGTACTGAGTGGAGGACAAGGGACAATGAAATTCTTAAAAGGCTGGTTGAATTTAGTATAGAAAGAGCATCTGTGTTAAAGTACTATTTTGCTCAAATCATACGTGTTTCTGTCTTAACCTGATGAACTAGATCAACCTTATAGAAAACCCTATAATGATAACACCCTATTTCCATAATGCTATACAGATTCCTAAGTATATTCATGGTACAACTTGTTTTTCAGTGGGAGCAGGGCACAGTTAGGAATTCCACAACACTCAAGTGGAGTGGTGTTTTATCCCTGGGCCAAGTCTCAGCATAGGCAGCTTTTTACGTAGGTCTGAAATGAGGCAACACCAGCCCTACTTTAACACTGGTGTACACACAGAAAATTAGATCTGTACTCTCACTAGTCCTTTCTCTGCAGAGTCACTCTGAAAACACACATTCTTCTTCCTTTTCTTTGGGTTATTTAGAACGATATACACAAGCAGAAGAGATCTACCAGGAAGCACTGAAGCAAGCAGAGCTGAAAAGGGATGAGGTTTCTGTACAGCACATCAGGGAAGAATTGGCTGAGCTGTCAAGAAAAAGTAGATCTTTGAATTAACTTTATCAAGCTGTAAATCTATTGTGTTTTCGGTAGGGAGTGTAATTTCTGGCATGCCAAAAGAACAGTTACTTCTCTGTGGCACACAAATCGATGGTGTAAATCCTTTGTTCTTGATATTCTGGTTTCTTCAACTTAGTCTCGGTAAAGGATAAGTTGTATACACTGCCACTTTCATTTTTAAAGAAAAAATAACTCACCCTGGACTGATTGTGACATCTAAGGACTGACGTCAAGTGTCAGTGTTGTAACATATGGTTAGGTGTGGTCTATTTTGGTTTGAGTATAATTACAGATTGAGATGGGACAGTTTTCACCTAGGGTGTGGATATGGTGTATGGTAATTTTATCTGGTGCCTCACCATAGAATCTGGTCCACTGATACACTACCCTGTCTTCTCTCACCACTGTCTGGCGGAAGAAGCTACTTATCTCATGGCAGAGTGATTATGGTGAGTTCTCTTATCTACTTCATGTATCACAGTTATGGGATTTACTGCATGAAGGAGGAAGTACTGTCTTTGCCATCAGTACCCACGGTGAAGCTTTAAAGTGAGCTCTGAGCACTTGTGAAAAATGAACTACCTGACTAGTTGTAAGTAACTTAAAGAACAGTGGTGGGGTAAAAGAATGATGTCATTTACTTTTGTGAATACTCTGGGAGCACGCAACTTCCTCTGCAACTGTCACATAACTTGAGTCACCTCTTTAAAGATATTGCTGGGTTTAGACTTTCTGACTCAGAATATGGCCCTTACAGATGAAAGCTCCCAGTACTTCTCTGTGTTGCTGGCAGAGAACGACTGACGGTGATCCTAGTCTGTCCCAACTTTTTAAGTCCTTGCATCCTCATCTGTAAAGCGGGGGGGGGGGGAACAAACGAGATTCTTTCTTATCCACAAAAGGAGGAGGAGTCTGGTCAGATGACTTTAATGAACAAACAGACCGCTATGTTTTACCACACTGCTAAGATCATGTAGATACAAGATACACAGATTGATGTTTTTACTTCAGCAGTCTTGTAACTAGCAATTTGTCTAAGGGGAAAAAACATTTTTTTCTAGGAACCATGAAAGAACACTGATACTGTTGATATTCCCGTGTGAGAGAGAGATGCGAGTGGAAATGGTAGAGCGATATTTTTGGTTCATATGTGAATTCCGGAAGAATCTTTTCATAATAAACTATAGAGGTTATACAACAATATTGTTTGTATTCCAGTAATCTTTGGGTTTCTTATAGAAAAATAACTGGCTAAAGTTACAAAAATGAAACTAGAAAGCCTGAGGTAGAAATCCTCAGGGCTTAGACAAGAACTAGAATTTTGTGTTTTGCAGAGTTAAACTTCTTACTACTTTCTATCAAGGCTTAACTGTTAGCACCTAGCTAACATCATTAATTGAGTCTAAGAGAAGATTAGATTTTCAGTGTGATCCAGTTTTAATTTATTAGTGATTAAAAAAAAACTGTCAGCCACTTACCTTGTGAACTGAGAATGTTTTTTTACCTTTTCACAATTGGAAGGGTTACTGAAAGATTTCACTTTGAGTATTATTTAAGAACTTTTAGTTCTCCACAATGATTGAGCTCATGGTCCTGCTGCTGGAAAAACTATTAGGTCTCACAAAGACAGCTTCTGCATATGGGTATTCTCACTGACGTTAATTTGCACTACTATAAAAAAAGGTGGTGAAGCAGAAGAAGTTGATCTCCTTTACTGATTAAACTGAAACATGAATCATTTTAAATAGTGTAGCTTAAATTTTGAACAGTACTTTGTCATTGGAGCTTTCAGGGCATTAATATACTTAAAATAGTATACCAAAATGGAAAAAAGCATTATGAAATTTCCAGCTGTACACTTGCACTGGAAAGTTGGTTGTCAGAATACTTCTACGAATAGTATTGGAAGACAGTAATTTAGTTCTGGGTGCTATAAATTCACAGATAAGGCCACAGCATGAGAAGGCTAAATCTCAGCCTGCAGTGAATGTCATGCCCTGGTTTGCAGCTAACTTCAGCAAGTCATCAGCCACTGTCAGTGCGGTGCTTGCTGCTGGCATCATACATACTAAGGTGAACCTCCACCCATCTTAGAGGGTTTGCTCCCTAAGTAAACTCTAGAAGAATTCGGTCCTTTCATTATTTTGAACTAAGAAGTGATACTGGATTTGATGTCCTGTTCTGAAATCTCTTCTCCAGATGGTGGTAAAGTATCACACACGTGACAGGGTGGGCTGAGTGATGGGCAGCAGCTCACCCTGGGTTCTTCAGTGGCAGTACATGCAAGAGTAGCAGGTTGGCCTCTGACCTGACATGCTCTGAGAAACTGGCCCAAACTGCAATAGCTTATAACCTGCAGGATTACAAAAACATACACCCTTCAGACAGTTGGCAATATGCTACTAAGTTCTAGAATATTACCAGTACCTGAAAAAAAAAACTTTCAAAAAACTGTTAACATGCAGTCCTTTTTCATTCATGTTAAAATTCTGTTACTATGAAAGTATCAACTTCCCAGTTAGCAGGAACTCTGACCACTAAGCCTGATCTAAAGTTTATTTTGAGGATCTCAGGTGTACAAATAGAAGAAAAGTAACAGGAGTAAAGGCTCTAGACAAACTTGAGCGGTCACTGGTGTTTGTCACTTATTTTAGGAGCAACACACAAGCCTGTGTGTCTTCATCCATAAAACGGAGATTGCACATCGGTACTACCGGTGAAAGGAGATCTCAGTGGTTAATTGTAGAGCTGCTTTTTAAGAGGTTCGAGTACTCCTTTGTTTAAAAGTTTAGGTCTACTTAGAGGACTGTAAAGTGCTATTTTTAATAATCCTGAGACATGTTTCTCCTTTTTCCAGTTATCAGTGGCATTTTCCCAAAACTGTTTATGTCAATAGAGGATGCTGATTCAAATGTATGAACAAAACCTAAAACTTCCACAAACAAATCCTAAGGATAAAACTGACCCAATGGTATTAGCTGGTTTAGAATTTAGGGCTTTTTAAAATTATTTGCACCTTGACACCCTTGAAGTGAACATATTCAACAACAAACTCCAGTCCTACGGAAGCAAGGGAAGTCCTGACAAGTGAGGCAAGGTCTGTGTGTTCACCCTAAGATCTATTCAGGATACAGCACACAAGCAAGTTGAAAGACTGAGTACTTATATAGATCATTCCCTTAACTTAGCCAATCATATATATCAAATTAAAGAAAAATATGCTTTTTGAAACCTGAGACACCAAGAGCCTTAAATCACAATCTGCTGTAGCTATGGACAGGGAGTCAAATTTATTTCAAAACAAAAGCTTTGTTGGGCTGCATCAGATGCAGAGGAAAAGGAGTACTAAAGGGCATGGTTAAATTACCAGTGTGCATAACAGTGAGGTATGCCTCCAGGAAGCTTTTAAAACTCTTAAAAACTGAACTATAACGTATCCATGCAGTAATATTTTTTTCAGTGCTATTAATAAAAAAAAAAAAAAGCCTGCACTGGAAATTTACAATATGGCAGAATTTTGTTGTTCCTATCTTTCGACCCCAATGTACAGATTTTATAACAGGGTCAGTGTTAAAAATCTAAACATTTTCACAAGATTTTAAACATCACTGGGAAGCTGAATTTAGAGGAAACAAAATCAGATAAAAGTACAATGCCCGTGACAGCCAACATTATGTAACTGGGCTGTATGAGGTTGTTTATAAGGCTAAGATTAAAAAGATAGACAAAATATTTTTTTAAAATTACCCCCAATGTAGATGTGCTGATTTGAACATAAGTACACCAGATACTACAGCAAGGGGATACACTGCAAAAAGGTCATCTATTTACAGAAGAGAAATTTAAAGACATTGTGGTTTTCTTTACAAACAGATGTAAGGACATGAATTGTCCACTTTTTAAAAAACTCTACATGTCAATCCTTTACTATTGTAATCCACTTAATTAATTGCCTGTTTCAAAGACAATTGTTTTTTTCTATTTGACTTTCCAATGAATTTCCATCATTTCTTCATCTCTGCTGGCCCTGGCTCTCCTGAAAAGTCTCTGGGCACAAGTGATAGGAAGGCAGGTTTTTGACCTGCAATTCAAAATAAAACCATTGAAACTGGAGCTTCCTCCCCGGCCCCACCCCTGCTTTGTGAAGCTCAGTCGTCACTATCAGACAGTGTCTCGTATTGTGCAGACAGCAGCGGGGCAGGCTCCCGCTCCCATATCCGCGCCTGTTGATGGGGTGCTGCCTGGCCCACAGCCGACGGGGCACACGCGATCGGTGCTGGTGGTGTACTGCTGAGCATTCTCATGGTCAGAGGATTATAAGGAAACTGGGTTGAGCCTGACAAAAGAAAAATCGGGGTTTCAATGTCATGAGTGTATTTGCTATTTCATCCAGTCCAACCTTTGTAGGCTGGGATAATCTAGAATTATTCTAATAAAATGGTAGAAAATGTTTTTATTTTGTTGTGACATAATAAAAACAAAAACTGAATGGAACATGGAGGGTCCAAGGTTTTTACAATTTAAAATTCTAGTCAATGACAGGCAGCAACCAGTGCAAGTCCAAAAAGTACAAACAACATGGGTAAGCCTGTGGCAATGGGTGCCAAACCCCAACGATTTTGAAAAGCCTACGGCTAGACTTTGAGTTAAGTCTGTAACTACCATGTGTTTCCATGGAGGATGCAAACAGAACTAAGGAATAGTAACTATACTGGCAAATCATGATGCGAAATTTTTAGATACCTAAAGTGGCAGGGCACATTTGACATTTTTGGCGGATGATACATGCATTTATTTAATCCCTATGGAAAGGACAGCACAATATCAAACCCATAGCAAATATCCTAGTTTTATTATTAGTAAAGAAAGTCTTTTGCTTTTTAGATCCATCATGATTATAGTTAAGTGTACAAAATACTAAAAATATTTTGAACTAATTTATGTAGTGAATCTAAAGACACGATATTTAAACTGTCCTTCCCGTTTCTGATTTTGATTATTAGTATTTTCCTAAGAAACTTCAACAATGGTTGTATGAAAGGCTAAAGGTGAAGTCACCTTAGGAGTGGGATTTTACATTTATGTACAACAGAGGGGGCACATGCAGTCAGTGTGGGTGATGTAGTGAGCTGCTGCTGAACTAACTACAGACTTGCGTGCTTTGTAATCAGCAAATGTTGGCTGCCAGTCAGCATAAATACAGAGAAATAAAGACAATGGATGAGATTTTTTAAATTTTTTGAGGTTAAATCCATTTACATTTTCTATTTCGGAAAGGAGAATCTATTAACCTAACACAGAAATAGGAATATGATTCTTCAGACTATAAACATTTACTTTAATAAGTTGCTTTAAGTTTAGATTTCTATCAGGTAAGCCTGGCTCCTCACCTGTAGAAGAGGGCCTGTCTTCCCAGGTCCAGCCTGGCGTCTGCCTGTGGTAATCTCCCTCCGAGTGGACAGAGGAGACAGAGGAGGGTCGCTCGGCTCCCAGGTAGCCCTGCCCAGGGATGGGGGACTTAGACTTCCTGCTACTGGACTTGCTAATGAGCTTTGGTTTGCAGACTCCTCCTAAAAATGGAATTCAAGTTAAATCATTAATAATTTTACTAAATAATCTTCACCTCTCCCTCCCTCCCTACCTATTCCCCTATATCCTTTACCCCAATTCAAGATAAACAAGTCAAGGAATTAATACACCGTTCAGATAAGTATTTCAAGGGAAATATGTTCAGCAGATGCCCCTGCCTGCCAATATAGGGTTTCTGTGGAGGCTCGGCAAATCTTGGTAGCCCTTTGTGTTTTTCTAGGCTCTGTTTAGCTCACAAAGTTCACATGCAAGAGATATCCTCAACTGGGCTCCAAAACATTAACCATCTCAAGAGTCCAGGTAACCTGAACAATTTCCTCTCAGCCCTAGCAGAAGAGGACCAGCCTGCTTCAAATTGTACATAACCAATGTCATTATAATTGTATAATGCTCAACAATATGATAGTCATAAAACACATACACATTTAAAATCAATAATAATTAGAAGGTAAGAGCAGAAAGGGGATTATAATGCTCATTTTTAGAAATCAATAAACTGATGTTTTCAAGTTATATGTAGATTATTAACAAAGGAACTTCTGATTTCTTTACTCTTTTCTCTAAGCACAGTGATCTTTTGCTTAAAGCTAATTGGAAAATAAACCGAAAGTTAAACCTGCTGACCTTCGTGTAAATAAGTATGAGACATTAGTTCTCAAAAGATTAAGAGCAAGGTCATAATATATAAACATTGAAAGCTTGAAGTCAATAAGGTTTGTTGTATGGTTGTTTCTAAAAAAAAGAGTTTAAAAACAATTCCACTCTAATCTATTTCTCAATGTCTGCACAAAGACCTGTCTAGGATGGTGCTTACCTAGCAGTAGCAGTAGCTTTCTCACTGGTGTGATCTCTAGAACTGTGGGGTTTCCCCCTTTGTTCCTCTTTTCTCTGGGTTATAATTATGCTGAGCCAATCATCTTTATTGAAATCCTAAATCATTTTATTCAAATATGACATAAAATTGTATTTGTGTTACAGAGCATTAGTAAGGACTAGATTTTAGAAATCTGTGGCATTTTGGTAAAAATTTATTTTTACTGTGATACTATCTGGGCAGGTTAAAAAAATTAAAAGAAGTGAAAACTTAGGTGTTGCTGAACCTATAAAGATGAATAAAATCTCTTAGTGATTTGGCTAATAAATAGGCTTTTTCCCAGGAAAGGCAGCAGCAGAACACAAAAATGAAACTTTTACCTGAATGAGGTGATGGGTCCCCTTCATCTCTCCGTGTCTCACTGCTGGTCACAACTGAGGTGCTGGCACTACCAGGCACTACTCCCACAGGCTGGGATATGACAACTCCATGTTCCTCAACTTTGTCATCAAAGCTTCCCATGAGAGCCTTTCTGATAATGTCCTCTAGGCCAAGATTACTGGCAGGATCAGCAAAAGAATGGCTTCTAGAGCTAACTGAACCTGGAAGAGACACCCAATGCATTTCTGCTTGTTTCTGAGAGGCAGATAGGACCCACGGCAACGGAAAAGACCACATACAACCTTCCAGCCCAATGAATTCGCACAGTACTTCGCATGCTGCTTAGAACATCACTGAAGGCCTGCACAGAGGCTACCTAAGTCCACATTTAAGAAAATGTGCCTCTACAGGTCCCAGGGAACCAATCACTCACACTGTTGTTAAAATTACTCAGTTTTCAGTTCCCTAGTGTCTAGACTGTTCTGTAATTTATCTTCTTAGCATTTACTAAATCTCAGTTTCCGTCTATTCTCTGACTAAACTATATATTCATTTTGTATACTGGAGTAAAACTCCCTGGTATGCAGTTAGTACTCAAAACTTACTTGTTGACTTGACTGCTACTATACAAAATCCATAAGGGTATGTAACATATTTTCAATCTTACCTGATGTAGTCACTGCTGGCAGATTGAAGATCTCAGTTCCTGGCTGAGCAGCTGCTATATTTAAACAAATGTTTCAGAGTTCATGAAATCATATGATAATTTAAAAATTTCAAACCCTCTCCCCTACAATAAAACTAATCTTTTTATTTTCTATGATCTCAGCCTTTATCTCACATCATTATATGGAACAAAAATAAATCTCTTTTCTTTAAAAAGAAAACCAGAAAATAAAAATTATGGAAAGTAGAAAACTCAAAACAAGAGTAATATAATAGCACAAAAGGGAAAGATACTGCACTGCTGAAAAAACAACAATCTGGAAAAACTCTTTCTCAGTACAGGAATCTAGGATTCCTAGAGAAGAAAAAATGTCAATAGTCTTCCCTGCTAGTATTACCAGTCTATCTGAGGCAGCCTAAGACAAGGTCGAGGGGAAACCAAACCACATTAGTGTGTAATATGCAAATGTGTTTTCCCAACCATGGCTAATTGTGAACTCTTGTTATAGTCACAGGATATTCCCCAGATAAGACAAACGATTCTGCCTGATGATTCATTGCTGATAACTGCAGTTTATAATTTGTAGGTTGACTGAAAACAACAAAAGGTTGGGGAACCACTTATTATAAAGTATTTTGTGTCAGAAGGGGAAGAAATTTGGGGATATCATTAACATTTCTATCACTTCCAATTTGATGTTTAAAATTTTCAAGGGAGGGGGAAAAAAGAATGCAGGAAAGTAAATGGGTGGCTAAATAGCTCAGAGATAAGACTGCAGGTACATGGACTCAGCCTGGGAATGAGAAATGTTGGTGAAGATGGGAAGAATAAATGTGCCTAGAAACTTAATTTTTCTGATCAGGGAGGCTGGAAATTAACAAGAGGACGAGAAGAAAAATCTTCAGGAAGAAGTATAAAACAGCGGCTACAAGTGACAATCTTACTTCGGTGCCAGTGAATAAACTGAACTTCATATAACACAGCTTTATAGTGTTCACAGTTTTTGGAACAGAACTCCTTCATTCAACAAATACTTTCTGAGATACTGTTGGTTAAACCATAATAAAAATACTTGGGGGCAGGGGAGAGACACTGGGGATTGAACCAAGGGCTTTCATACTAAGCAACATCCCAAGTACTGTTTTAAATTAATTTTTCAGACAGGGCTGAGGTTGTCCAGACTGGGCTTGGATTTGTAATCTTCTGCCTCAACGTTCCAAAATCCTGGCATTACAGGCATGTACCTCAGGGCCTGGCTTAAAATTGTCTTATGATCAAAAATGGTTAGGAAGGTAATTTCATGTAATTCAGCCAACGATAATTCTTTGGTATTTACTCGGCAGGCACCCCTTCCTTCCTTTATGGTGGGGCTTAATGTGATTTTCCGAGGTCATACAAATCATTAATCACCTGGGCTACTTGGCAAAAATGTAGAATTTCTACATTCCTGGACCCCCACAGTTCAGATGTTTATTAAGCACTCAAGTGGCTGCTATACATACTAACTTTGAGAATATGGTAACTTCTAAGAAGGGGTAAGAAAGGTAGGTAGATGTCTAAGCTGTCCAGGAGGCACGACTGTTAAGAGAAGGCCAAGAGAGTGGTGGGTGGAGTTAAGGGAATTGGTAGCGAGGGAGTAAGAACTTCGTGTGGGAGATGGAAAGGGAATTCAGCCCTAGCATTTAGAATGCTATTCATGAAGAAATGAGGTCTACTAAGGTACATAATAAGCGTAGCTTAATAGGAAAACTGGACTCCAGATAGAAATTTATGGGTTTTCTGCAAGAAAGTGATTGTCTAAACTCCTAAGGTGGATGAAATGACTCAGAGAATACAGTGTAGGAAGCAAAAAGGCTTGTAGCCCTGGAAACAAATAATCAAGACCTATGCAAAACAAGAGTGATCTTCTAAGACGATCTAAGAAAAGCCAGAGAAGTAGGAAAATAAAAGAATGTAGCATCTAAAAGATAAAGAATTTCTGGAAAAAGGAAATGGCTATGTCAGAAACTGCAAGGAGGTCTAGAGGAATGGCTCAGCTGTTAAATCGCTTGCCTAGCAAGTGCTAAGTACCCGAGTTCGATTCCTCAGCACCACGTAAGCTGGGCTGCACAGGAGGCTGAGAAAGAAGGATTGCTGTGAGTCCAAGGCTAGCCTGGACTACATAGTAAGTTCAGGGATATAAAGCAAGACCCTGTCTCAAAAACAACAACAACAAAAAAAGGAAGTCAAAAAAGTTATTAGAGATCCAGTAAAGTAAGTCCACAGTAAGAATAAACTCATTAGTATTCTGGTTGGGAAAACTAGATAAAGACTCAATTCTTGAACTGAAGTTGTCTTGGTTGCTGACAGCTTTGATTTCTTAGTTCAGTTTCCCTCTGAGGACTGAATGATACTCTGGGATCCCAGTGACCTACTGGTTCTTCACTATAAAATACCAGTATTATTGCAGTAAAAAAAAAAAAAATCTAAAAATTTAAAGAGTTTTGTTAGTTTCTGCCTTCAGATTAATACATTTTATTGCCTGTTAAAATGAGGTACGTGATTGACTGTGCGTTTAGGGAACACAGACCATCCCGCAACCTGGCACTCTGTTCAGTGACCGCCGCATCCCTGAGAGCCAGCAGCTGCCAATGTTCCCTCCCGAAAGCAGGATGAGATGAAGATTAGAGAGGACACACATAAGTGGAGCAGTCCTGACAACTGCTTTCACATGACATTTTTAATCCCAGAGGTCTGAGAGAACTTGAAAGTGAAGGCACTATATTTTTATCAGAGATATTTGATATTTGAAATACTAGTTGAAATTGTTGAAGCCTGGAGCGATAAACCCCTAATGATAATTGAGAAGAAAAATCTAAGTCTGATAGCAGTTCTAGTTGGTACTCCATAACATTTATCTTTGAGATGATCTGTTGCCATTTGAAAGGAGAATCTAGTAGTTAAAAGCTAGAGTAAGCTCACAAGCAAATAGTGACACTGGGCCTCATTTTTCCCCCTCTTAGAAGTTCAACAGTTAATAATCACAAAATGACAGAGATCAAAAAGCACATCCACCCAGCAGTTCACAGTACAAAGATTTCCTTTCTTTTGACAGGAGACTAGTAGATGCAGCTCATTACTTATTGGTTCTGTGTAACCTGAACCAGTTATTAAGCCTCTTGAGTTTGTTTCTTCACATACAAAACAGAGATAATTGAAGGTAGTATGTAGGGTTGCTGTGAAGATTAAATGAATATATATATTACATAGGACATAGTAAGTGCCACTTAACTTTTCACCACTATTACTGATGTAATTTTTTTTCTTTTTTTTTTCTTTGATGGCAGGCAGGTGTGCTCATTTTAAGACTCATTCACCTTGATCTAGCCTGCCCTCTATAACTTTGATTAGAAAACCAGCTTTTACAGAAAAATTGTATAGGGAAAGACCGTAAGTCAGATAAAGCTAACGAAAATGTTTTTCTTCCAGCCAATAGTACCTTTGCAGAAAAGGGAAAGGGTAACAGCAAGTGGTGGAACATGGTACACTACTTTTATGTCACACAAATTATCAGCCATTATTAATTACCAGAGGGGGGAATCATACGCCTTTTTATGTCTTTTAGTAAAGAAATCTGAAAGTAAAAATCTGGATGAAATTTTGCTCTTTTTGTAGAGTAAGGTTTAGCAAGATTTTTCCCACTTAAATCACAAATGTGGGCATTTAGATACACGTAATATATTTTTAGACGATTAGCTTATCACAGCTGCAGCTGTATATGAATGTTGAATGACTAAACTGAGATCTGGACAGGCCCTAGCAGGATGTAAGACAGTTAAAATACAGTAAGCATAGACTGCCTGTCCTGGGTACCACCAAATGCAAAAGCAGAGCAAAGGAGAAGTGCAGTTTAAGATTACCCTACTAGGCAGGAGACCTTGACATCTGTATTCATACTTGGTGCACTGTAACTTAAGAGTTTAGGTTGACAACAAAAATACTAAGACAATATTAGAGTATCTTAATAGTGACGAATTTAGAATAGATCATGTTGCATGTGTTGGCAAGTAATTGGGATAGCAGGAGGACTGAAAAATCAGGATGGGAGAACCAGTGATGACACTGGGAATATTTAAAGACTCAAACAGGACATGTTTTTGGGACTGGAAAAATAGCACAGTGGTTACAGCACTTGCCTAGCAAGCATAAGGCCCTGAATTCAATTCCCTGGCATCATGTAAACTGAGCATGGTAGTACACACCTCTAATCCCTGTCCTTGGGAGGCTGAGGTAGGACTGCTATGAGTTCAGGACCAGCCTGGACTGCAAAGCAAAACCCTGTCTCAAAAAAAAAAAAAAAAAAAAAGAAAAGGTAACATTTCCATTTCTTCAGATGTGTGAAGAGATCTCATGTAGAGATGGCCCAGGCTGATGAAACTAAAAGCAGTGCGTTTTAAAAAGCCAAGTACTACAGAGAGTTAATCCAGCCCCACATAATTTTTAAAAAGTGTCCTACACACAGCCCTAGTGTTCAAAGAAATCATCCAGCTTTAAAGAGGAGCAAGTTTCTGTTGAATGCGATTACTCTTTGTGAACTGGCAATCATCTGAAATGGAACTACCAAACTATGTTGGTTAAATGGCCTAGAGAAGCCTTCAAACTCAGAAATTACAGGGGAGGCATGATATCATTATTAATGTATGTTTCATTTGGGGTTCATGAAAGAAATCCCACTTACCCATATCAGAGTCACCTCCACCAGAGGAGTTCAACTTACGAAAAATCTCCTGCTTCTTTGATTTAACCATGGGTGATGTGTTTTCAAGCTTGGTGAAGAATGAAGGCAAGTAGCTTATACTCCCTGGAGAGCGTGAATCATTCCTGCTAGAACACAGTTCACCTTATTATAATCATGTACTCCTAATCCTGGGAACATTCCAATGAATGGTAATTCTAGTCATAGAGTACTTGGAAAATTTTTATTGCACCTGAATCCAATGTTTCTGATTTTAAGTCTACGAAGCAACATGAGAAAGGGATGTAATATATAAATTTAAAATTTTTAAAAAATAAACATTTATTTCAGACAGGGTCTTGCTCTGCAGCCCAAGCTGGTTGTATATTCACTACATAGCTCAGGCTGGCCTTGAACTCACAGCAATCTTCCTGCCTCAGCCTCCTGAGTACTGTGTGATTAGAGGCCTGTGTCACCCCATCTCACTTTATGTGGTGCTGGGGGATCAACTCAGGGCCTTGAGCTTACTAGGTAAGCACTTTAATCACTGAGCTATTCCTCCAGCCCTAAAAGAAATTTAAGCATTCACTGTAAATAAAATAAAAAATATAAATGGGCTGAGGATGTAGCTCAGTGTGAAGGCCCTGGACTCGATCCCTAGTACTACAAAATGACAAATAAAATACATTTTGAGGGAAAAAAAAAAACACATGTAACCACAAAGCCAGTTAGTGTATCATTTAAGGACATACTCAAATAATTTCAGCTCTCAAAGGTGAAAGTGCAAAGTTAAGATTAAAACGGATGATAATCTAGAAGCAAGATTTTTAAGAAATGATGAATAAGCAATAAATGAATGCTAAGGGGAAAACCCAGAAATGGGTTCTAAACAGCACGAACAATGTATAATTACTATTCTAACACAATTACCTAAGTATTGCTGACTGCTCTGTTCCAGTTGTAACTTCCAATTCTCTCTCTCTCCCTCTCTCTCTCTCTCTCTCTGAGACAGGGCTGATGTTATAGGTGTTATGTCACACCCAATTTATGTGGTGCTGGGGAATCTAACTCAGGGCCTTGCACTTCTGAGGCAAGCACCTGTAACTGCTGAGCTATTCTTCCAGCCTCAATAAAGACGCATTTTTAAAAAGTTTCCCTATAGCTCAAGGCACCAAAGATCTAGCTAAAACCAGAGAACCAGAGATGGTAATAAAAGAACAGAAGGCAGGCAGGTTGTTGACAACCTAATTTTGTCCTGTGCACTCACAAATACAAAAATAATGTCAGCCATGAAAGAGAACTAAGGTGCCTAGTGTCAAATCTGTCCTTCAATCAGCCTTGACTTAGGCCACTCCTCTACCTGGAACTTGCTTCCCCTAATTTCTGCTTAGGTTTTTGTCCCTGTTTTCTCATCTGCTTTCAGCTCTGCCAGGAAGTCCCTTAACCTGGCCATTCTCAAGGATCAATCTGAAGAGGAAATTTAGAAAATATATGGCTATGTAAAAATTTTCAAATTTTAACACCCCAGTGACTCTGGAGGATGGCATAAACTCTGGACAGGGCATATAAGCAAAAATGAACATCTGAATTTCAGCATTAAAGAAAATACTATTTGACATCATCAGCCAACAGACAACATCCAGTTTATCAGTGTCTCACTGAGATTGACAGGGGAAGAAAGAATTTCTACTGAGTAAGATGAATGGTCATTAGCCTTCAGTAATATAAGGTGTAGACTCTAGGCTATAAAAGCCTAAAGGTCTATATTCGCCTTGCACATGGTCAGGATTCCAGCTTACTAGCACAAATGCTGAACATGATATAAATTCAGTAAATAGTTGAGGTACAGTAAGAGAAAAATAAATTCAGGAGATAATAAAGTAAGTTATGACTTGGTCCCTGGCCTCAAGAAATTTACAAACTCAGGGGATACAGATAATTACATTTATCATTAACCTTCTAAAATAAAATAATTTTTCATTTTATCAGAGGTACCAACATCTGTTTGGTTGCTTTTAATACATACAATAAATAAAAAATAACACATCATGAAAAATGTAAGAACAACCTGGAGTTAGATCTTGGTTTGAATTAGATCTGACCTTAATCAAATCATATTTTCACCTCCTGGCACTGGGAAGTTATTACAAACAAAACAAATAGCATGAGTATAGGCGGAAAGGCACTCAGGTAACAGAGAATAACACATAGTACGGGTGACGTGGCAGATAATCAGGCCGAATCAACCTGGTCCTGAAAGAAATGAAATACTGTGCTAGTGTCTTAGTGCTTGATCTGATTCAGGTTTTAGACAGACATCTGGGGAAGTACGGAGAATGACCACAAAAGGACAAAGCAAGGTATCTATTCATTTTGAGGGTTAGAAAGACACAAAAATATGTAAAGCAGTCTGGTCTGTATATAGTCCACAAGGCCTGTGCTGGCTGAACCAAGTGGTGACTCTGTACCCAACCCTATCTCTGCACCAACAAAACAGGTATAGAAAAAGATATAGAAGGGCTTAGTTTCAAGGAGAGTAGTGAAAAAACTTTCTTTAACCTATTTAAATATTGTATGTTTTCTTTTCTCTTTTTTTTTTTGCGCTACAATTCATTAGTATTGGATCACTGGGAAAGTCACACCCTAGACTTAAGTCAAAAAGAGAAAAAAACAAAACAAAACAAAACAAAAAAACAGTGATTTAAGGAAGTTTTAAGGCACTTAGGAGCAGTGGCTAAGACAAGACCCCTCACCTCTGCTCAGGAGGCTCCGCACCTCTCTGTGACAAGAGCAGCATGCTGTCCTGTTTTTCATGCACAACTGGAACCTGGGGTGGGGAGATGGGCTCGTAGGTCTCTGAAGGGATATGACTCCTCTCTGGAGATTTTCCAGGCCTGCTGTAGTAACATGTAAGAGATCAGATTATGTTTGAAAGGCTCATCCTAAACCTGTTAGCTCATGACTTTACTCAGGAGAAGGAATAAAGGCTGGCATTTTCTGAGAGAAAGAGTTGACTCAGGTATTCACATATACCTGGTGATTAAAAAGTTGTTTTTCTGCCACTTTCCCCACCGACCAAGGAATCCTATCACCAGATAGCACAGGGACAGCAGCAGTGGAGGCTCTATGCTAAGGCTCTACATTGGACTCCACTTTGGCCAGCTGGCCCAAGTGAACCCTCAAGGGCTTCACTGTTTATTATGAGTCATAATTTACCAATTCTTACCGTTAAGTTAATTTCCCTTTCAAGGACTTGAATACTAAACTAAATCATATGTCCAGCAAGCCAGTGTAGGCTCTAGTTAACACTTTTTTAGAGAGTCTCTCTAGCAATTAGTGTTTTCTTTTAGCTATCACGTTGGTAAGGACAATGTGAGATAAATACACAGTGTGGATACTCCCCCCACCCTGCCCCAAGATTTGTGACTTAGAGACTATGCAAATTGAGCACCACCTGGGACTCAACATCCCCATATATTACAAATGTAATTAGAGCATAATCCAAATCAGTGCCATTAAATTCTTAATTTCTGGCACTTCTTTTTCCCTTTAGTGTTTACCTCTGAAACTTTAAATAGTATTAGATTACACTTTTACTTTTTGATTTATCAAACTTAAGACATTATCTAATTCAGAACCAGCCTGGACTACAGAGTGAGATGCTGTCTCAAAAATTTAAAAAATACAATAAAATAAAACAGTATCTATCAATTCCCACTGAAGATAAAGAACTTGACTTGATTTCTCTATGTTTTGTCCATTTTAATCTTTGTTTTAACTTTACATAGCATGATTTCATCTTAGTATTTTCTTTAAAAAAAAAAAGGAAAAAATTGGCACACATGCCCTTCCTTTCTCTTCCTCCTACATCCCAACATCTGTTAGCCATTTGTATGTGATTTATCGCATTTAAAACCCGTTTTACACCTGAAGAAAACTCTCCTGCATGCTTGTAGACTGAAAATTAGTTAATGGTGTTTTACAACACTTTTAAACTGCAAAGCCAGGTAATTTTATTAAGACCGGGGGGGGGGGGGGGGGCCCACACAATTCTTCAGGTGTAGTGGCTAGAATTACAAGTGAAAAAGTAAATGGATTCTCCTTTTCTAAACACCATCTGCTGCTCAAATCTGCTATGTGGTACGCTGCATTAGGGATACAGCATGGCATGCTAATTTTCTTCAGTATGCTTGCTTTCTTTTATGGTTAAAAAGACTAAGCATGTTTTCATCCTTAAAAGCTTACAGCTTCTTGAAATGACTAGGTCTGAAATTTGCTTTTAAATACTCCAGTACTTAGTAAGGGGAGGGCAAGCAGGTATAAAAGTGAAATAGAACTCACCGATGATTACCAAAACTGGCAGATGGGTGTGGACTGTACTATTTTATTTGTGTGTATGTTTGAAAATGTCTTCAATAAAGCATTATTAAAAGATGACATAAGTTTTATAATCTCTTGCTTTGAATTAAAAACCCCGCCGCCCTTTTTTCCCCCCAATTCCAAAAACAGAACATCAGGTAAAAAGAAAAAAATTTTCTCTTTTATCATATAGTCCTGCTATATAAAATGTTCTGACCTTGGTGTGTCCTCTGTTGAACTCACTTTCCTTTACTTCAGGCTATACTGCCGACCCAAGAGAAACCACTAGTTTTAATACACATTCAGAGAGGATTTTCTTTTGATTATGTTATGAAGTCTCACTGTGTTGCCCAGGCTGGAGTTGAACTAATAATAATTCTGCCTCAGGAACATGTCACTGCACCTACTTCAGAGATGATTCTAAGAGAATACTTGAGAGTCTTTAAATCACTAGCAAATTACTTCCAAATCTACAAAACAATACCAACTTTTTTGGTATAGATTAAGAAGACATAGTAGCACCAAGTGCCAATCAGATGGACATTCTAAGAATTATATACAGAGGAAAATCCCTAGTTTACACCTTCTAGGGAATAAAAGCAAATGAACTTCTGGTATAAGAAAGGAAGCCTTTACCTTGCAGATATACTGCAGAGGCTTCACTCTTGGGAAGTATACAAATAGTCCATAATAAAGATCATACCTTCCCCGAGATTTGTCCACCAGATTTTCTGGAGAGAGTCTGGAACCTGGTCTTTGATGGAGGACAGACTGAGACTGGGATTCTGGGCTGTATCGACTTGATGTTTTAGGCCTGACAGGTGTAGACACCAAAGCTGATGGTGAAGTTTGGAATGTAGAAGTAGGAGGCTGTTGGGAAGGCTGTGAAGAAACTTGATTCCTAGCAAAATCTTGTGTAATAATTTGCTGTGAATAAGAAAACAAAATGGTTAAACACAGTACTCACCAAAATGATCATTACAACAGTAGATACTTTTCATATAGTTTTCTCCTTATGAAATATACTCTGGGCATGACCAAATAATAATAAACTTACACAGATGTGGTCAGCCAGTGTGATCAGCCGATGAGTCCTGGGAACCTGCCCCATCCCATCTGCCTGGGAAGAAGCGGGCAGCTGCTGTTGTGGAGATGGCGATTCCTGCTGTGGTCGATAGTGATGCAGTGGTCCTTCATACTGTCTGGTGGGATCATCTAATATAGGACAGATAGTTTATGTTTTTAAAAGGATGCACCTGCCTTTTACTCATTATCAAGGATTAAATGTAGGGGCTGGAGGGATGGCTCAGCGGTTAAAGTGCTTGTCTAGCAAGCACTAAGTAACCAAGTTAACCCCAGCACCACATAAGTTAGGTGTGGTGCCACACGCCTGCAATCCCAGCTCTCAGGAGGCTGAGTCAGGCTGACTGTCCAGAGTCCAGGCCAGCCTGGGCTCCATAGTGAGTTCAGGACCAGCCTGAACTACAGTGAGACCCTGTCTCAAAAAAAAAAAAAATATGTATGTATGTATGTATATAAAATGTAAATCACAGAAGACATGAAAAGGATGTGGTACAAATACCTACAGAATTTAGTTATCTTAATTCTGAAGCAAAAAAAAAAAAAAAAATTCACCAATGGAAGTATGATGATTAACAGAATAAAACTGAATGCAGAAGTAGGCAAGTAAAATATCTATTTTTTAACAACTTTAACTATAATCAAAAGTAATAAATGCAGTCCCAGCACTGTGGGAGACTAAGGCAAGAGAATCACAAACTAAAAATTTTTTTGCAGGGTGATGGGGATGTAGCTCAGCAATGTAACACTTGCATAGCATATGTGAGGCCGTAGTTCAATTCTCACTATCTCAAAACAAACAAAAAACAAAAAAGACAGGTTGCTTTTGTTTGTTTATTTAAAGCAAGCAACAGTTTGTTGGGTTAAAAAAGAGAGAGAGAGAGAGAAAAGAAAAGCTCTTGGCCAATAAGCCAGAAAGAAACTCAAGCAAATCTCCCTTAGAAAAAGAGAATAAGCAAAGAAAAGCTCTCAGCAGAAAAGCCAACAGGGGTCCCAAGCCTGTATCCCTCAATTTGTTTTTTACATGGCCTAGGCAGATAATTAGAAGCAAATGACAAAAGCAAGTATAAAAATATGTAAATGTTGGCTGAAACAGACGTACTTTCTGCTTGATTTGCCTTAACAATCTCTGGCTGGTAGGTCTGCAGTTTTTCCGGGGGTGCAGGTGAGCTGGCAGGACTTATCACCTCAATAGCATCACTAGGTGTTTCATACCGGTGAGAGGATACTTTAATAAAAGAAAAAAATCTTAGTTGAAAGTGAATCCATGAAAAGTTTAAAAAGTTCAACTTCTTCAAAGCTTGTTTTTACATTTTAGTTTTTAAAATTATTTTGAAAATGTTCAGTGGCATTCCAGGTTAATAATAAAACATCAAACCCAATGGACTGTATCAAAGGTGCCTCCACATTCCTAATCTCAGTAGGGAACAGACTTTTCTGGAATTTTGTGAACTGTAAGATCTTTTTTTGTAAAGCCCCTAATAAACAATGAGCTGAAGCAGAACAGAAAATAAATCTGTTATTCTCTTAGGAGGAACAAAGATATCACCAGGCAAAGATTTATCAGAGAAGATTATAATAAACAAATGAGAAGTAGATCTCAACAGTTAATTGATTTCAGTTGTTTTGATTCTCTGGGACACTTTGTCGTAGAAGATTGAGGTTCTTCAATACTGTGAAGAATTTAGAACTACAGATGACATGACATTGCATAATGATTTTCTTAAGTAACTGGAGTACTGCTCGCCAAAATTATTCAAAGTAACTTTTCAGCACTGTGTTATACCTCTCTAAAATGTAGTTCCTGGGGCCACAGGAATAGCTCAGCACTTAAAGTACTTGCCCAGCAACACTGAGTACCTGAGTTCGATCCCCAGCACCATATAAGCTGGGCGTGGTAGCACATGCCTGTAATCCTAGCACTCAGGAGGTGAGGCAGGCGGATTGCTGTGAGTTCAAGGACAGTCTGGGCTACACAGTGAGCTCAGAACCAGAAGCAGCCTGGAATATAAAGTGAGACCCTGTCTCAAAAAAAAAAAAAAAAAAAATGTAGTTCTCAAGAAAACTGAGGGGGCACAGGCAGTATTTCATAGTTCTGCCATAGCCTCAGAGCTGTCAACTGGGAAGAGGCAGGTGTAACCTCTGGCCTAGAAACATTCTGATATAGAACACTCTTAACCTACCGGCTGCACCAAGAGTCCAACAAAAGGGTATATATAACCTTGGTTGAACATGGATACAGACGGTGAGAATGAACTCAACTACTCAGCTTTGACCCACTCTACTGTTCAACTGGATAGCCATCCTGCCCTGAACCAGATCATGGACATAGCAATTACCTGGGTTCAGGAGAAGAGAAATCTGATAAATGGGATGAAAATAATCACTGAGGAACAAGAATAAATCATTACATTCTAAGTAATTGATACTAATTTGCAACCTTTATATCCACTGTTACCACCACTTATGAGCCAATATCCTGAAACTGCTGACGATATTCTGTCAATAGAAAACGCACTCCCAGACCACCTTCACATTGCTGCTGAAAGGCTTAGGAGCAAGGTAAGTCAGTGTGCTTCGCCCTAGTGAGGGACGCTCTCAAGAATCAAGCTGGAAGCCATCCTGAGTCAAGTCTATAGCTCATAGATTTCATGCCTTCAGCTGCTCAGTGGGAAAATCAACTGCACTCAAGAAACCCCCCAAAAAGATGAAGCGCCTTATGTTTCCCAGACCTAGTGAAAAATGCCCAGAGCAAAGTTTTTTAAACTGGACAAATGTTTAATCTGGTGATTTGACAACCCATGTTAAGCAGACCACCATGTCTGCAGGTGACTTCTCTACAGAACACCCATTCATAAAACTATCTCTTCCTATGTCATAATGTAGGGGTTGCCTAATCCTAGATGAAAAGTTTTCCTTCTATACAACACACTACATCAGACTACACCCCCTCTCTAAAAATCTCAGTAGTGGTATAGATATGGCCCAGTTAAGTCCTAATTAACAAGTAAACATTTGAAGATGACAAGAAATGCACAGTGCATTCTGTTGCACAAAAAAATCATTCTTTACACTATCTCCAAAATTACTGAATATCTTAATAAAGATAACAGAGGACCACATGATTAATATTACCTCAAGTATTATCAGCTATTTAAATACCTGCTTGTTTTATCTTGTAATTCTACACAGAACTTAGGTAACAGGCTAAAAAGGAATTTTTAAAAGGAACTTTTCTGTTGCTTAGGGAAGATGCATGAATTCTCACTTGCAGGGCAGATAACGCGGTGACTAGTCAGACTGGATTAAAGTTCAACTTTCAAGAAAGATACAAAGTAAATGCCAATCACCAACAATAACAATATTGCTTTTTAATAATCTATTTTTTGTTTAGAAATTTAGAAAAAGAACATTAGAGGCTTTAGGGGATCACTCTAAATAGTGCAAATGTTCTGAGAAATTATACCACAGTAACAGAGCTCGATGATATATCATTACCTTTCATGTCCCTAAACATATTAACAAGTTCTTCCTTCTAGCTAAACATTACTTTCCAACTTTATTTCTACAAAAGATGTAGTTTTCCTATGGAAAATACACTGATATATTTAGGAATTGGGATATTTACATTATCATATAGAAGATACATTTTTGCACTAATAACTCAGAAAACTTTTTCTCTTCCGTTTATCATCAAGCAGTTGGATTGTTTTTATATCATGGAGTTCTTCTGCTTTACCTAAGGAATAAAGTAATTCTTTACTCAGATATCACATTGTGAAACTCAGATTGAGATACATACAGCTACTAGAAGAGTCTGAGCTTTGAGAGCCACGTTCCCTTGCATCCTTGTCCGAGGCAATTTGCCGGGTGATGATCACGTCTATGAAGTTAGCTGCAGTAATGGTAGTCTTCCCTCGGGTTCTTAGCTCTTCCTCATATCTGGATTTTGGAGGAGGCCCTTTATCTTTCCCAGCCTCAGAATACACTACTGAGGCATGAGGCTGGGGCTTGCCACTTGGAAAGGCTGAAGAAGTGTACAGACACTGAACAGATCTCTTCTCCACCTCCAGGTTTTTCTGCTCTAGCTGCTGCTGTTCACTAACTGCTGCTGACCTGCTTCTCAAATTTTCTTCTAACCTGGCAGCTTCATGCTTACTCTCTTTTGTTTTGGAAACATCCATCTGGGGTGCAGAAGCTGCAGCATCCACAAGAGCAGCCAGGGCATCTGCAGCAGTGTTGTAACGGGAGGCTGGCAGGCCTTGGCTTATTGAAGGGCCCCCAGCAGGCAGTGGCCTGTAAATAAAACCAAATCACAGCTCTGTGAAGGGAAAACCATGTACTGGGGGGTGTGTAGTGGGGATATAGAGAAAGAAATTGAAAAAATATATATATTAGAGGATAAAAAATCTTGACTGTGCTTAAACTACTGCAGCCACAAATTTCAAAATGATATTTTTGGGATCAAGATGTATACTAGAGACTGACATGATTCGTAGCTGAGCAGTTGGGTCCAAAGGTGTGATTACACTGGTTCCATTGGTTCCCTGGAAAACACTGGGCCTTTGTTGCAAGATGGTCTCCTGAGTTCTTACTGAAGGGGAAGGGGAGCGAACATATCCGTGACTTCCAGGTCGGCCAGGCTGTTCTGACCCTGAAGAAATCAAAAGAAAACGCAAAAAGGAAGTAGACAAAATGTAAGGAAGGACATAAATGGCAACAATATTTATGGGTTGATTTCTCAATATTCCTAAAGAGAAAAGAAAAATAAAGCAAGAAACTTAATATTCTAATTCTTGGTGTTTCTAGAAGTATGTTAATCTATACTCAATAAAGATGCAATAAAACCCACTAGTAACTTTAAACAAAATATCTGTTATCATTTACTGCCTTTGCCATTTTTGTAATGAGTTTCAATCTTAACTCCAGACAGAAACAAAAATAGCATTCAAAGTAAAAATTAGTTAAGTGCATCTCTCAATACATCCTCAAACTCTGGCTATGTTTTATAATTTCCAACATCAAACTGGAAACAAACTTGTAAGCATCAAAATAAAAATAATACATTACTACTATACCATAGCTTGCGGCTCTTTCATTCCACCATACTTTTCCTTACTTCTTGATTGCCCTTCACGGGCTAACTATTTCTCTCAACATGCTTTTTGGAAAATGAAATCCACTATATCCTTGCCAAAAGATTGGCTCCAGTCACCACTTCTTAAATGCTTGAGACATTTCTGTCCACTTAACTTTAGTTTTTCCCATTAGACAGAGTTTGGACTTCAGTAGAACTCCTTCATCAGGAAGATCCTTAACTCTCAGTTCCCTCATCAGTTCTTCTCTACCTCCTCTTGTTTCATGCCCACATGACAATTTTCTACCATGTTCTTTCCCTTCGTATGAACTAGCAATCACTGGACTGGAGGCATAGTTCAGTGGTCAAGAGCACTTGCGTAGTTTGTGCAAAGCCCTAGGATCAATCTCCCTGCACCATATAAAAATTAGCCAGGCATGAAGGCACACACCCATAGTCCCAGCACCTGTTAAGCTAAGGCAGAAGGACTGCTATGAGTTTGAGGTCAGCCTAGGCTACCTGAGTATGCTCAGGACCAACAGAGACCCTGCATCAAAACCAAACTAAACAAAAAACTAGGAATTTTAGCACTCTCTTATTCTCATAATCACTAACACTTCATCCTGGCTTTTCAGCAGTTTTCTCCCTTCTGACCATATATCAATCTATGTACATTTTTTACAAGGTATAATCAACTCTTTAAATGAAAAAAAGCATTTAAAAATTTTATTTCCGACTTCCAATCAAGATGGCATCTAAGAAACAGCGCTACACAATGTCTCCTCATCGAACCACTTAAAAAGTCAAGAATTTAGTTAGAAAAAGCATGTTCAGTATAGCTAGGAAAGAGAGGAGCATCCCCAACAACTGAAAGGAGGACAAGGGGAGACGAGAAATTCCAAAGATTCATCGAAAGCAGAGAAAAAAAAAATCCCCGAGGCCCAGGAAGCCGCAGCAGCCAGCTGCAAATGGCGGGAGCCACAGGCAGCTGTGGACAATAGAAAGCTTGCAGGGACCTGAACATCTGAGGGAGCTGGGAGAGGACAGAGCACCCCAACAACACATATGAGGCTGCAGACGGGTAAGAAATCCTGAAGTCACATTGGAAGAGGAGGAAAAAAGCAGCTGACTCAGCACAGTCCGAGCTGCCGGCATCCACAGACCAGATGGAGGAAAGTCCGGAGCCAGAACCTCAGCATTAGGTCAGCACATATCCGCAGAAGTGGGAATTGTCAGCAGCTGGCGGCCCCAGCCTCTGGAACACCAACCTGCAGGTAGTGTGTACTACAAACACAGCATGTGCTCTCCCTAGAAAAGGCCCCTGGATCCCAAATCAGAAACTGAGCTTAGCAGCCATCACAGGCAGTGACGTCAGCAGGAGCCATTTTAAATAGAAGGAAAAAAAAAAAAAAAAGCCCAAGACTGAACCTGTTAGAGTAAAAGAAAGCTCAGCAGAGCACAACAGGGCTTTGGGGTCACCCTTAAACAGTGTCTAGGAAGAAACTGGCACAAGAGGCAGAGACAGGAGAAAAGAGGGGGAAAAGGCTACTGATCCCCCAAACGGCTCAGGGGAACCTTTGCTCCGAGGGTGGAGAGCCCTACTCTGGGGGAGGGAAGCCAGGACAGACGGACAGCTTTGCTGAGTATTCCGGGGGGAACAAGACACATCAAAAGGGGGACCATCGCCCTGTTCCTCCGGCACGTGCCAGGGGCTTCCGGTTCACCACTGCCCTGCACGCCAGAGGCATCTAGGACCGGGAAGTCCATCGCCCATCCATCCCGTGAGCCAGAGGCTTATAGAGGCTTCCAGGGAATTACATCACCCTGTCAATCCTGAGCCCCAGAGGCTTCCAGAGGCATCTAGGACTGGGAATTCCATCACCTTGTCTGTCTCTTGGGCGAGAGGATACCAGAGGCATCTAGGACGGGAAACATTGCCAAACCATTCTTTCCTGTGCACCAGAGACAGCCAGAAGTAGCAGAACCATGGGGAAACGTAGTAATAAATCTCATACAAAAAGACCTGACACCCCAGAAGATGATACTAGGGATACTGAAACTGCAGAATCCAAAGATGAAAATGGCAAAAACGATGGTAACTGCTAGGTCCAGATATTCAGTGAATTAAAGCAGGAATTAAGCAGGAAATAAAACAGATGGCACAAGAGCTACACCAACACACAGGGAAGCAAAAAGCAAGCCTTGAAAAGCAATTAGAGGAGACCAAAAATGAAATATACCAGAAGACAATGAAGAAAATACAAAAAAATTAGAGAACACCACAACAGAGATATAGAAAAAAGTGAATGCAGATATTCAGGAAATGAAAAGCATGCAGGAAATAATAAGCAACCACTTTAAACACCTTCAGAATAGAATGTCAGACCTAGAAAATAAAGTGACTGAGCTGCAACATACAGGCCATGAAGAACACAAAGTAAATAAGAAAAAAAATGAATCATTACAACGACTGATTGATGATTCAAGGAGAAACAACCTCAGAATTATGGGAGTCCAGGAGAAGACTGAGGACAAAACAAAAGGCTTAAGGGACATGTTTAATGAAATTATGGAAGAAAATTTCTCAAATCTAAGAAAAGAAATGAACATGGAACTATTGCAGGCATATAAAACACCATACAACTTTGATCAGAAAAGATCTTCATCACAACACATCATAATTAAAATTCTAGAAATCCAACACAAAGAGTAAATGCTAAATGTGGTTAAGAGAAAAACAGAAGGTGACCTACAAAGATAAGCCCATCAGAATAACTGCAGCTTTTCAATCCAGACTCTAAAAGCCAGGAGATCATGGAGCAATGTCATCCAAGCACTAAAAGATCATAAATGTCAACTAAGACTGCTATATCCAGCAAAATTATCTTTTAATTTAAATGAAGAACTTAAAACGTCCCATCAAAGAGAAAGCTTAAAGGAATTTGCAGCCACTGAGCCAGTACTGCAAAGAATACTTAAAGGAAACTTACAAAGTTAAAGGGAGGCCAGTGACACCAATGACCCCAAAGGAAAAGCAACAACTGCTAGAGGAGAATGAGCTGAGAAAAAGGTATGTTAGTAATCAGTGAAATATGAGTAAATGAGTTATGAAAGTTAAAATATTCTGAAATAACTAAATTTGCCTTATCTGTTACTTTATATGTATGTGGTATAGATTTGAGTTCATTTAATATAGCAATGTGATAAAGTTTTGACCCTGTTTTATTGTAGCAATTCACATATAAGGTCACTGATGAAAATTCATCCTAAGAAAACTGACTGATGTAAAGATAACCCTGTGAATGTACAAATATTGTACCCTCCAGTATTCAGCTAAGACATTTGAAATTTAACTTTTTTCTTCTTTCCCAAATTTACTACTCTTTTGAACTACATGCTTATAGTTATTTCCTAATGCGAACTGGTGGGTAAGGCCAGGTTTAAGAACAGCAACAAAGATACAGCAAAATATAGAAAAAAAAAAACTTTTGTTAAATATCCCAATAAAGGGATTGGTTGGATTCAGAGAACAGGCATCAAGATATAACTACTGCAACCCATTCAAGGAATAGGAAGCTGAGTTAGAGTGGTGACTTAAGTGAAATGACTTAGGTACAGAAGATTAATATGTTAAACACTGTATGGTTTCTCGGACTTGGAAAACCCAGATACATTCTTTGGAACCACATGAAGTGACAGCCAGAGTTGGGGAAAGGAAAAGGTCGGGGGTGGGAGCGTAGAAAATGGGAAGGGATTATAAAGTCGATATGATACATATGTGTATGAAACACCTAAATTCTTCATAAATACTATGTATTACATATATATTAATAAAAATAGGAAATATTTTATTTCCCAAGGGCTGAATGCATTTACCAATTTGCATTACCACTATCAATATGAGTGCTATTAAATTTAACAATCTTCTTAAAATCTGATGAAGAAAAAGGTGTGTTTGTTGTCTTAAATATGTACACACCTGTAAGCTCTGTCCTGGGTGTCCCCCAATCTCAACAAGGTGACACAATCCCTCCAGGTCAAGCCCCAAGCATCTGCCACTGCAAGTCAGACCTCACCTTTCAACAGCACAGAGTTCCACAGTTTCACGTTTTGTACATCAGTTGGATTATAAACATTAAAAAAAAATCTATCAAAGCTATGTATGCATCACTTTCATGGACTTTTCTATAAATTAGTCTTCATATTTCGACATAATCTATGTGGAGTCAATATTATGGTGTTACCCACTTTCAGACTCAGTGATTTTTATTATCTATAGCTCACAAGTTACATCTAAATGACTCTGCAAACCTTAAAGTGTTTAAGATAATTCTTTGGGAATAACATGACTGGATCAAATAAAATGACTAGCTTTTGTGCTCCTTCCATATGTCCCTGCTATGGTTTGGTTCTGGAATGTCCCCCAAAGGCCTCATGAATTTGCATGTAGTAGAACTGTGGAACTGGGTACTGCTGAAAGGCGGGGTCTGGCTGGCAATGGTGTATGCTTGGGGCTTGACCTGGAGGGACTGTGTCACCTTGTTGAGACTGGGGGATGACTCAGGACAGAGTTTACAGGTGTGTGCTATAGGCTTATCTGTGGGAAGTGAAGCTGGGCTGCCTGGGAAGTGAGAAGGAACACCCACCCTGGGCAGCCCAACTGGCAACTTGAACTAAGTAAAGGAAGGAAGAAGAAACATTGTTACAGCTTCTTCCCAGGAAGGCTCAGGTCTTAGCTGAGTCTCTAGTCATGACTCATTGCAACTTCACTTGACTTTCGATTTGCAACCCTGAGCAGATGTTGCCTGCTGCCCTGTGAATGAATTGCATGAGACCTGTGAGCTGAAAAGATCTTTCCTTCCTTAAAATCTACGTCAGCTATTCTGTCCAGCAATGAATAAGTAACATAGACAGTTCCCATCTATATTAATTTTAAAGGGTTTGCACCACATGGAAAAATGTCATGCGACACTCTCCTGCCAGTGCCTTCATTTCTGCATTTAATTCTCCAACCTCATCTCTACTTCCTCTTGCCTCAAACTACCTATCTTGTAACATCTAAGACTAAGCTATAGCTCTTTTCACACTCTCGCCCTGGATACCTCCTCAAGTTGGTTTCAAGTCTTACAAATCAGTCAGAATCTCCAAGCTCTCTCTTTCCCTGTGTGGCAAATCCATGTACCTGACAATATGAACAAGGTAACTAATCAGATTTAAGTAAAGGAATTGAAAAAATGTAACAGATGGCCCAATATTATGCCAGTCTAAGTATATCCACTATTAAAAAAATCTTTCTTTTTGATGTCCCTAATTGTGCTCTATTTTTGCTGCTTTATCTTCATTTCACACCAGTGTTGTTTCTTATCTTTCCCTCACTTGCCATGCCTAGTCATTGTCAAGTCTCTCTGGTTCTACGTTCCTTTCTTCATAGGAATTCCTTTCTGGTCATTCCATGTACCAGAATATGTTAGGCTACCATTAGCATGCATAAGAACAACTGACAATCTCTCTAGTCCCCTGGCATCAGCAACACATGCCCATGTACAGGGTTCTAATCCATACCTTGCTACATTTTTTGTTTTCGTACTTGGGATGAAGACCAGAACCTTCACACTTAGCTATATTCCCAGCCCTTTTTATGTTTTATCTTGAGACAAGATCTCACTAAAGTCATTAAGTTGAGCAAACTGGGCCCAAACTTTGGAAGTGTGCTGGGATTATAAGCATACAGCATTAGGCCCAGCTTTGTATTTTTGTACAAATGTGCTTTTTGATCATGTCACTGCCTCCTGAACAGAATGGCAGCACTTCATTGCGATGCAAGATGCCATGTAACATTTTAAGCATACATACTCTTCACTGCTCCTTTTAACACCTTCCTAAAAGATCTTCCTTGGCAATGCCTCCCTTACCAGAGCCTTTGCTCAGGCCGTGCTGTCAGCTTTGGGAGCTCCAAACCTAGTTTCTCCAGACCCAGAATCTCCAAACCCAACTGAGGACAAATGCTTGGCCTAAATAAAAATGCTGCTTTTCATTATGGAGAGTCCTTTTTTATTTGTCTAAACTTTTGCTCTTCCCCACCCCAACTTCTATAGCACTTTCACTTGCATGTCACTTGAGGCTGTAGTGACTTTCCATCTTGAACTTCTCAATCCTACAGTATTCAGCACACGCAACATTACCAAGACGGGTCCTTAGGAGAGATAAGCAGAGCCTCTCACTGACCGGGTCGCAGGTAGAGGTCAGAGGAAGCTGCAGCTATCCGCTCTCGCTCTCGCTCTTTCTCTCGCTCTCGTTCTCGTTCGCGCTCTCGCTCCCGCTCTGCACTTGCAGCTGCTGCAAGGTGTGTTGGATGTCCTGTAAAACATGTTAATCTGCAACTTAAAGACAAATAATGTCAATGTATCAGGCACAATTTTTAAACTGCTACATGAAAACTTTTCAAAAAGCCCCAAATTTGGGATAAAAGAAGTTTAAGAGTCCTGAATAACAGCTGGAGCATAACATACACTTAGGATATTGCTAGGATTTTCTAGTCACAGATGGCACTTATGACTACTGGCAAATGTCAATTAACAAACAGTATACCAAATGGGAAATACTTCCCCAAACACACTAGAAGACTGAGTTGTAAAAATTTGAGCATAGAGGTCCCAATCAAAAGTTGTGCAACAGCAGCATACCTGGAGACACAGAAGCAGAGTTGTACGGCCGGGGAGGGAAAGTAATCTGTGTACCCGGAATATATGTGATTCTGTCCATGGGAGGAGTGCTTGTTCCTCCTGGGTGAGGCACTAAGATTGTTGGAGGCATATTGGTCAGGTCAATGATTCCTATCCAAAGGACAAACAAAATTTACGTTAAAAAAAAAAAAAATCTATGTTAAGGGTTAAAGGTATAGAATTAAACACTGCTTCTGGATTATGTCTGCCAATCTGATGATAATCTGCACATAGTATAAATAAAAATGTTTTAAGCCTGGCATTACTTTGGAAGATTTTCTTCAAATCTAGAAAAGGACATCAGATGCGGTGGTCCACACCAATAACCTCTAGGTATGGATGGACAGGTTAAAGACTGCAATCTTAAAACAGATTTCAAATAACTGGCACAATGATTTAGCTTAGTTCTTTTAGCATCCATAAAACACCATATCTCAATACATCCCTTCATTTTCAAGGGATAAAGTCTTTGAGAGAAGGACACAGTCTTCTCTTTTACTTCAATCACTCATTAAGTATTGTGGTTTGGATCCAGAACGTCCTCCAAAAGTCTCATGTACTTGGCTGTTATGGATTGTCTATGGAATCATATATGCTGTTGAGAGACTGGAGCCTAGTCTCTAGGGGTTATAGGCATGTAAACTGAATTACAGGCATGTAGTGGGGGGTTACCATACCTTCCATACCTGGATCCAAGAGTGGCTGATCACCACAATGAGACCTGGAAGGATTTTTAAGCTGTTCCCTGCCTTCCTTGAAAGATTAGACCCAACTTGCCTTGACTTGTCTTCCAGTTTAAAATATGACGGGGAGCTGCTTCCACCTCTGCTTCTGCCATGTGCTTCCACTGTTACTGGCTGCCCCTGAATGAACTGTGACCTTCTGAAACTGTGAGTGAAAATAAACCTTTCCTCCCCTAAATTTGTAGATGTTGGGTATTGAGTCAGAGCAACGAAAAAGTAACTAGGACATTAAGTATTTATTGATTACTGGATGAACATAATAAAGTCTTCAAAGTCTAAATAGCAAAACAATATACCTCTTGTTGTTGGGTATGGGAGACCCAATGGCTGTTCTCGAGGGGAGAGTCCTCTGGCTACATCTGGGCGCAAGTTCACCTGCATCTGCTGTGAGGTAATGTAGTCATTGAGGATCGTCTGCCTTGTGTTCTCCATTGCATAAAGCTGATATTGACTTGGATAGCCTGGAGTTGGAGACAGCTGTCTCTGAAACAGGTAAGCAGCAGCTGCTGAGGGAGAGAATGAAAGAAAATCATTGAATATTATGTTTTCATCTAAACTGTCTAAGAATTGTTTTTGAAAATAAAATTTCTGTAGTACTGATTATTCAAAACAACTAACATGTAATATGTATAAAACCAACAGTAATATGTATTAAGACACTTTCTGAGAGAACAACTTTATTTTCCAACAGGTAAAAATTAATAGGATACAAGCATTTAATTAGTGTATGTGTTTGGAACAGAGACTGCTAAACGTTTTCTGGTAACAGGCTATACACAATGTTTTAAGTTTTATGGCCCATAGAGTATCTGTCATAGCTATGCACCTGTGTCACTGGTAAGGCCACTGCACATCAGAACTCTCTACAAACCACAAATAAACAAATGAGTACAGCTATATTCCAAACTTTTTAGAGGAAACTGTTGCAGGAGAAATTGGCCCATAAGCTATAGTTTGGCAATCCCTTACCTAGACCATAAGATGGTATGAACTGGCTAAGTTTGGAAAAAAGCCGAAGACAGTCTCTCTAGATTTAAAATATTTATACTATAGCTCAGGCTCAAAAATGACAAATGCAAATGCAAAAACTACAAAACGAAGAACTATGACAGATATTAAACAGAAAATATAAACAATGTTGTCTTAAGAACTTGAGTGAGTGACTTTATATATAACTCTTCCTAGAAAACCCACCAGTATGTTTTCTGGAATGTCTATTTTCCCTTTACCCATAACTCCAAGCCTTGGAAGTCTGTTGCCTGACCTCATGCATCTGAGTCGGAGAAACAGTCCCCAAAGTATAGTTGGCTCTTGACTTATAACAGGATTATATCCAATTATGTCACTATAGTTGAAAGTATCTTAACACAAAAAAATGCATTGAATATACCAAATCTACTGCACATAGCAACACAGCATGGTTTACAGTATTGGTTGTTTCCCCTCATGGCTGCAAAGCTGACTGTGAGTTGCAGTTCACTGCTACTGCACAGAATGGTGATAGGACAATATACCACCATGACCTCAGCTCCAGAAAAGATTCAAATTCACAATTTGAAGCAGGGGTTCTACCAGCTACCTATCACTTTCACACCACTGCAAAGTTGCAAAACTTTAATAGAATGAAACATTTTAAATTTTCTTCAGGTTCTTTGCAATCATGAAATAAAAATTACCTTTAGAATTCTTAGCTTTTTAATTTAGTATACTAAATGCTGAAAAATACTATCGTAAGGAATAAAGGAAACAGGAGTACTGTGGGTTCCAATTTCAATTCAGAGTATCCAGCAAGAAAGAATTTATGCTGGAAAAGAGGTGTGAGTAGAGAGCACACTATGTGACTGAAGTTCCAATGGCAGTACCAAGAGGAGGTGGAGAGTGAGCCCTGGGAGGATGAGGAGAGCCAGTTCTACAGGGACTAGTGATGTAATACGTCCTCTCCTCTTGCTGCAGAAAACATGCTGCCCTGGGATGGGCAGAATAAATATAGTCAAAATGAATATAATACCTAAACTGATATACAGATTTAATGCAATCCCTGTCAAAATACCTACAAGTTTCTTCAAAGAACTTGAATCAACAATTCTTAAAATCATATAGAACCAAAAGAGACCAAGAGTAGCCAAACCAAATCTGAGCAACAAGACCAAAGCAGGAGGCATTACAGTTCTAGACATCAGACTATACTATAAAGCCATAGTTCTAAAAACAGTTTGGTACTGGAAAAAAAATAGACAGACCAATGGAACAGAACTGAAGACTCAGAGACAAACCCAAACACCTTTGTTGCGGTTAGGATCTGGAGTGTCCCCCGAAAGTCTCATGTATTTTAATGGAACCATGTAATGTTGTGGATTGGGGTCTAGGATGGAGGAGTGGATTACAGTTAAGACTAAAGGCATGTGAGTTAGGATTAACGGTGTGTAGTGGCCACACCTGAATGCAGGAGGGACGGGTTACTGGTCGGAGACCTGAAAGGATACATAAGCTGCACATGCCTTCCGGGAGGACAGGGACTAGTCTCAACTAGCCTCAGCTTGTCTTCCTGTTTGTCCCGGGAAGCTGGCTCCGCCTCTCTCTCTGCCATGTACTTTGATTGTTGCCTGCCACCCCTGAATGGATTGTGACCTTTGGGACTGTGAGCTAAAATAAACCTTTCCTATCCTAAGTGTGTGGGTGTCCGGTGTTGTGTCACAGAAACAAAAAAGTAACTAAGGCAACCTTCAATTATTTAATCTTCAACAAAGAGGCCAAATGCACACAATGGAAAAAGCACTGCCGGTTCAGGAAAGGGTGCCTGGAAAACTGGACATCCACATGCAGAAGAATGAATCTAGCCACACACCCATCACCATGCACCAAAATCAAATCAAAGTGGATCAAAGACTTAGACATTAAAAATGAAACACTAAACCTTTTAGAAGACAAACTAGGCAAATTTCTAAAAGACATAAGCATAGGCAAAGACTTTCTTGACAAGACACCAAGAGCAAAAGAAATTTTCCCCATTATTAACAAATGGGATCTTGTCAAATCAAAAAGTTTCTGCACAGCGAAAGAAACTATTAACATTGTAAAAAGAGAACCAACAGACTGGGAAAAATATTCACCACCAACATCTCTGATAAGAAGCTCATCACTAGAATATAGAGGGAGCTGAAGAAAAGTAAGCCTACCAAAATAAAGGATCCTATTGAAAAGTGGGCAAATGAAATGAAGAGGCAGTTCACTCACAAAGAAGTACAAAAGGCCAATAGATACATGAAAAGATGTTCAACATCTCTAGCCATAAGAGAGATGCAAATCAAAACAATGGTAAGAAACAATCTAACTCCAGAGAGAATGGCCTATATTAACAAGTCAAATAGTAGTCAATGCTGGCAAGCTGTGGGGAAAAAGGAACCCTCCTGCACTGCTGGTGGGAATGTAAATTCATACAACCACTATGGAAAGCATTAGGGAGATCTCTCAAAAGACTAGAAATAAATATCTCCTTCGATCCAGTGACACCCCTCCTGGGAATATGTCCAAAAGAGGCCAAAACAACACATAACAGAGATATATGTATACCCGTGTTCATAGCAGCACAACTAACAATAGCTAAAATATAGAAGTCACCAAAATACTCATCAACAGACCAGTGGATACACAAACTGTGGTATTTATATACAATGGAATACTATGTATCAATAAAATCCAACAGTGTGGAGGCTTTTGCAGGCAAATGGAAGAAACTCGAGAACATCATGCTTAGTGAAGTAAGTCTGAAGCAGAAGGTGAAACACCGAATAGTCTCTCTGATATGACAGTCCCAGATCACAACTCTTACAGAACTTGAAAAACACAGTGAATCAGGTGGGTAGGGTGGGGAAGGAGGGAGGGGAGGGTAGGTGGAGGGATAGAAGGAGAGTGGGAAAGCCCTTGTCACCTTGACAAGATACATATGTGCACAAAATGCTTAACTCCAATGTAAACCTTAGATTTTGCATGTATACATATCAATAAAATGGGGGGGGGGGGCAGAGGAAATCATGAACATTGGGGATCTGTCTGTGTTGAGGTGTGGAGAGCCTAACCTTTACCAGCAGGCTCCAAAGGACTGTTCACTACCCTTTGGTCTTGACAATTGACTCTCACCAAAACGATAAATCTAATTAAAATGTAAAAAGCTTGCCACCCCCAATAGCACACCCATCCTTTTCCCTCTTCTCTATGTTTTCTGAATTGAAATTTAAGGATCTTTGGAATAAAAATCTCCCTGTGAAGGCTGGTCCCAACTGGTTTGAAATCTTGGGCTTACAAAAATAAAATAAAAATACAGTAAAAAGAAAAAAAAAAAAAAACAAGCTGCCCTGGGGTGGGCACAACTGGGTTTGTATGACCTTCACACTATTTGATCTACTGTAACCATGTCCACTAACAGTAGAGATGTGTGCTCAGAGACCTTTCAGCTGCACAAGTTATTAAGTTATATTAACTTAGTGAAAAATCTGGAAATGGATGAAACAGAAATGAAAAGAGCTTTTGCTCCAAAAACTAAATAGGCTGGGACTTCCGGTCAAAATGGTGGTTGAGTAACAGTACTGCACAATGTCTCCTCATTGGCCCACTTAAAAAGTCAAGGATTTAGTTAGAAAAAGTGTGTTTGGTGTAGCTAGGAAAGAGAAGAGGATCCCCAAAAACTGAGAGGAGGCCAGGGGAGGCCAGAAATTCCAAAGGATCATCGAAAGCAGAGGAAAAAAAAAAATCCCAGCAGCCCAGGAAACCATCCCAGGTCAGCTGCAAATGGCTGGAACCACAGGCAGCTGCAGACAGAGAAAAGCTGGCGTGGGCCCAGATCTTCTGACAGAGCGGGGAGAGGATGGAGCACCCCAGCAACGCACAGGAGGCTGTGGGCGCGTCAGAAATCCAGAAGTCACACTGAAAGAGGAGGAAAACAAACAGCCGACTCAGCAAGGCCCCGAGCTGTGGGGATCCACAGACCACAGACGAGGAAATTCCGGAGCCAGAACCTCAGTCTGAGGTCGGTGCAGATGCAGAGAAGTGGGAATTGTCAGCAGCTGGCGGCCCCAGCCTCCCAAACACTAACCCGCGGGTGTGTGTACTACAAACACAGCGTGCACTCCCCCTAGAAAAGGCCCTGGGATTCCAGATCAGAGACAGGGCTCAGTAGCCTCTACAAGCAATGACATAAGCAAGAGCCATTTTAAAAAAGAAAAAAAAAAAAAAAGAAAAGAAAAAAACAAGCCCAAGACTGAACCCTTTAGAGTAAATGCAAGTTCAAAAAAGTACACCAGGGTTTTGGGGGTCACCCTTAAACACGGCCTAGGGAGAAACTGGCACAAAGAGCAAGAGGAGAAAAGAGGGGGAAAAGGCTACTGATCACTTGAACGGCTCAAGGGCACCTCTGCTCCGAAGGTGGAGAGCCCTGCCCTGGGGGAGGAAGCCAGGACTGAAGGAGAGCTTTGCTGAAGGGGGTGGGGGGGGGGGGCATGACACCTCAAAAGGGGCACTATCACCCTGTTCCTCCGGTAGGCACCAGGAGATTCTCGGTCACTGCTACCCTGCACACCAGAGGCATTTAGAACTGGGAATTCCATCGCCCTGTCTGTCCCTTGGGCCAGAGGATTCCAGAGGCCTCTAGGACACGGCCTTCACCAAACCCTTCTTTCCTGCGCACCAGAGACAGCCAGAGATAGCAGAACCAGGGGGAAACGTGGCAACAAATCTCCTACAAAAAGATCTGACACCCTAGAAGATGATACCAGGAACACTGAAATTGTAGAATCCAAAGATGAAAATGGCAAAAAGGATGGTAACTTCTGGGCCCAGATATTCATTAAACTAAATCAGGAAATAAAACAGACAGTGCAAGAGCTACACCAACACATAGCTAAGCAAAAAGCAAGCCTTGAAAAGCAATAAGAGGAGACCAAAGAAGAAATATACCAGAACATAATGAAGGCAATACAAGAAATTAGAGAAGAACACAACAGATGTAAGGAAGTCAACACAGATATAGAAAAACTGAATGCAGATATTCCGGAAGTGAAAAACGCACAGGAAGTAATAAGCAACCACATTAAGCATCTTCAGAACAGATTGTCAGACCTAGAAAATAATGTGACAGCTGTAACATACAGGCCAAGAAGAACACAAAGTAAATAAGAAAGTGAAACATTACAATGGCTGATCGATGATTCAAGGAGAAACCACCTCAGAATTATGGGAGTCCAGGAGAAGACTGAGGACAAAACAAAAGGCTTAAAGGACATGTTTAATGAAATAATGGAAGAAAATTTCCCAAATCTAAGAAAAGAAATGCATATGGAACTATTGCAGGCATATAGAACACAACTTTGACCAGAAGAGATCCTCATCAGGAGACATCATAATTAAAATTCTAGAAACCCAACACAAAGAGAAAATACTAAAAGCGGTAAGAGAAAAACAAAAGGTGACCTACAAAGATAAGCCCATCAGGATAACTGCAGACTTCTCAACCCAGACTCTAAAAGCCAGGAGATCATGGAGCATTGTCATCCAAGCACTAAAAGAACATAAATGCCAACTAAGACTGCTATATCCAGCAAAATTATCTTTTAATAGGAGAACTTAAAACTTTCCATGATATAGAAAGTTTAAAGGATTTTGCAGACACTGTTCCAATATTGCAAACAATACTTAAAGGAAACTTAGAAAGTGAAAGGGAGGCCAGCAACAACAATGACTCCACGGGAAAAGCGAAAACAGCTAAAGGAGAATGAGCTGAGAAAAAAGTATGTTAGAAATCAGTGAAATATGAGTCAATGTTATGAAAGTTAAAAAATTTTGAAATAACTAAATTTGCCTTCATATCTCTTACTTTAAGTATATTTATGTGGTATACATTTAAGTTCATTTAATGTAGCAATGTGACATAGTTTTGCCTTTGTTTTATTGTAGCAATTCACTTATTAGGTCACTGATGAAAATTTATCCTAAGAAAACTGATTGATGTAAAGATAACCCTGTGAATATACAAATATGCACCGTCCAGTATTCAGCCAAGGCATTTGAAATTTACCCTTTTTTTTCTTCTTTCCCAAATTCACTAGTCTTTTGAACTTCATGCCTGTAGTTATTTTCTAATGTGTACTGGTGGGTAAGGGTCAGATTTAAGAATAGCAACAAAGAAACAGCAAAATATAGAAAAAAAAACTTTTGGTCAATATCCCATTAAAGGGATTGGTTGGATTCAGAGAAGAGGCATCAACATATAACTACTGCAACCGATTCGAGGAATAGGAAGCTGAGTTAGAGTGGGACTTAAGTGAAATGATTTAGGTGCAGAAGATTAATATGTTGAGTACTGTATAGTTTCTCTGACTTAGAAAACCCAGAACACAGACATTCTATAGAACCACATGAAATGATAGCCAGAGCTGGGGGAAAGGATGGGGAGGGGTTGAGAGGGTCAAAAATGAGAAGGGACTATAAAGTTGATATGATACATATGTGCACGAAATATCCAAATTTACTGTAAATACTATTCATTACATATGTATATTAATAAAAATAGTGGGAAAAAACTAAATAGGCTGATTTGAAAAGACCCCACACCAAATTTGAATTGACTATAGACTATAAAATTTTAATGGACTTCGAAAAGAAATCTAGAAGGATTTTGTATTTGGATTACTTGAAACTACCTCTAAATTCTAGCTTCACTTAAAAAAATAAAAGCCACACATGGATATGCTAATTTCTTTAATGTTAGAAATGGTGGCAGAGGCCTATAATCCTACCACTTTGGGTGGATGAAGCAAGAGAATGACAAGTTTGAACTCAACCTGGGTAATTTACAACTTAACAAGACCCTGTCTCAAATAAACCATGAAAAGGTGCTGAGGATATAGCTCAGACTGAGCCTATGTTCAATCCTCAAGAAAGAAAAATAAACACAATGATGAAACTGAATCTAAGAAAAGACCTTGATCTTACATCTGAACACTGGTAAATGATTGTCAAGTTATAAATTAGAATGTTTAAGACACGACTCTGTTATTTAATAATAATTCTTTGCATAATGCACTTTTCCAATGAGCTTCACTTACTGTAATCAAGAAAACTTTTCAGATATCCGTAATTTTTAGTTCTTTAAGGGGCATGTTGTGGTTTTGATCTGCAGTGTTCCCCACAAATCCTAACGCACCTGTGGATACAGTGTACTGCTGGTAGGTGCAACCTGGCTGGAAAGGGGCTTGGGCTTGACCTGGAGGGATGACTGCTGGTTATACCTTTCCTCCCAGAGTTGGTTCTGTTCTGCCATGCAGTGAGGAGCTCTCTCTTCAAGCCACAATTTTTACCTGCATGCTTGTGAAGGGACTTTGATCTTCTGAAATTGTGAGCTAAAATAAAACTTTCCTCCTTAGATTTGCCAATGTCAGATATTGAGTCACAGTGGTGAAAAAATACCTAAGACAAGATGTTATCAATTATTTTTTCTTGATTTAGGTGCTAGTAATATAGGAAATTAGTTTGCAAACCTTCACTAAGCTGTACATGTATATTTGCCTACATCCTGACCTATAACTGAAAAGTTAAAAAGTCACATAGATTGTCAGTGTATGTCATGCTTACCAGGATCTAGAGCCCTGTGAAAAGGCATTGCTGGATCCAAGTGTGTGGGAAGGTGGCTCCGATAGACCTCTCCTGCAGCACTGCCCCTGTGATGGGGATCAAATGGGCTGTGGCTCACAACAGGATCCACCCCAGGCACCGGAGACTTGGCTGGTATACTCTCCCTTTGGGTAGGGGTCAGTGTTGACTTCCTTTCATGATTGGTATTCTTGCTAGAAGAAATCGTAACTGGGGAAAACAAAAAGTTTACAAATTCTTAATAAAACTAGCAAGCCAAAAATGGCGGTGTACACCTTTAAGCCCAGAATTTGGGAGGCAGAGGCAAAAGAATTACAAGGTCAGGCCCTTTTTAAAACAACTGGTGCCAGGCATGGCGGCACATACCTGTAATCTAAGAACTCTGGGAAAGTAAGCTTGAACCCAGTCTGGGCAATTTAGTAACTTGGTGAGACCCTGTCATAAAATAAAACAAAATATACAAAGGGATGGGGAGGAAGTTCAGTGTGGAGGCCTTGAGTTCACTTCCCAGTGCCACAAAAAAGGGGAAAGGGCAGAAAGGGTTGTGGCTATAGCTCAAGATGAAGGCACAGGGATCAATCCTCAGTACTACAAACAAAAGGAAGAAGAAAACTAGCACCTCTCAGACATCTAAATATAAATTATATAACAGTGGGAACTTCTGTTTCCCCTCAACATTTAACATTCAACCTTATCTAACATGCAAGTATATAGAACTGCTGTTTTTGGCACAGCACTGGTATCATTCCACCTTATGATGAGTCTATGATGTTAATGAAGTTCCATTAGAAATGACTTTCTTTCCTGTATGACAGTACTATTCTAAATTTTTTTGTTCCGATACATAGTAGATCTCAATTTTTTTGCCTCTTTCCCAACAGCCTTGCTACCTGCCAATCATGAGTCACACTGCTGTTTTCTCCTTTGTTCTTCTCTTTCACAGTGACTTTCTCAATACCTAGCCAACGTACGCTTTCTTCTCTACTCCATTCTCCTTTACTATATGATGTTATTTGAAGTGGTTAGAATGAACCCCCAATCCATGCCTACTATTCAAAATTTTTGCAGCTATCATCTTGGGATAAAACATATGTAACTTAAACTGTGCCATTTTACACAATACATACAATTCAGTGGCATTAAACACAAGCATGATGTGGTGCAATCATCACAACTACCTAGTTCACTTAAATCTTGACATTACTAATTTTTCAGTGATCAACCAAACCTGGGTATTAAAGCCATGAAATCATGCTGGTTAATCACAACTTCACATAAGTCCCAACTTCCTAAATTAAAAACTGCCTTTTCTCTCCCAAAGGACAGTCTTTCCAAACTAAACTCCAAAGGTTTGTTGTCAATGCTCTATCCATAACCAGGCACCTCCCTTCCTCTATGCTTCACTTCTCAAGCAAACACTCCTCACTATTCACCTAGGACTATCCATGTGAGCCCTCAATACATACGTATGGCAATAAATTGGAAAATACGTGCAAGCATTAAGGGTTTCAGACAACTTCAGATGGACGACCTAGTAAAATACCAGCATTCCTCATCTTAGTGCTGTGACTGCTATCCTAAGCAGCACATAAAGTTATGATAAAAACAAGAATGTAAGTTATGACCCCAGAATAGTGAATATATAAATTTTTTAAAATTTTTATCATAGTTAGATATTGTCATTAATCCTTACTAAAACACTGGCAACTCATCCTCCCTGCTTTGAACACATAGATTCCATCATTCTTGCCAATTTCTGAAACAATTCTGGAAGCTCCCTTCTGCGAGGGTCTAGCTGCACTGTCACTATTGCCCTGATGATCCGCAATAATACAAAGCATTCGCGTTTCACAGTCTTTTGACTTTAGGAAGAGTAAGAAGTTGCACAGTGCCATGTTCACTGTAAAGTTGATAAGGATACAACATGATGTTTTACAAGCCTCCCTGTCTGTGGGATGACACTTAACAGGCACAATCATCATGTTTCTGATCACACTTCAAAAGACAATTGGAAAACACAACTTCCAAAACTGTTTCAAAAAGTGACAAAAGCCTGGTGTGGTGGCACATGCCCATACTTCTAGCACTCGGGAGCTGAGGCAGGAAGATTGCGCTGAAATCGAGGCCAGCCTGGGCTCCACAGTGAGTTTAGGACGAGCCTGTACTGCAGAGCAAGATAAAAAAATAAAAGAGGGTGGGGGTAAGAACGACAGAACTGAGTGTACTCAACGCCAAGAGGAGTACTTTGAAGGGGATAATTGTAGTATGTCTTTTACTGTAATGAATTTAAAATTTAACTAGGCACTATCCTAAGTCATTCAAATATACTACCTCACTTTATCCTCCCAGGAATAAAGGCAAATCCTAGCAGTATGTTATTATTATATAAATGAAGAAATTAAGACACAGAAATGCATTACAAATAATTTGTCTTTTATACAGTAAGAGCATTAATTCAAGCCTAAGCAGTCTTGTTCCACATTTCTGGTAGAAAACAAAACTGACTCTCAAGATTTCACATGTGCTGAAAACCTGCTCATAAATACATTCTAGAGCATGCCCTACACATTACATATTAATTTGCTTAAAATTACATTTACTCTATTAAACCACAGCCTTCTCCAATTCCAGTACCAAACATAATCTGTAAGTCTTGTGATAATTTAAAGTTGGTATTTCCTACTTGCCAGTAGTGAAAACTGAAGTAGAAATGATCAAACCAGGGAACAAAAGTAACATACCATCAGAAGTTCTGTTCATCATGGGTGAGCCTCTGGACATGGTGTTCTGGTAACTCACAGGAGTCCTCCGGGCACCGGTGTCATCGTAAATTCCTGGGCTCAGCTGTGCTTTGGGAGCTTCGTGAAGCGTGGACCTGAGGACAGAGGGGCCGGAGCTCACCACAGACGTGTGCCGGGAGCGCACCGATTCTCCTGCTTTCACGTCCTCATATTTTCCCCGTTCCACCACTTTTATGCTCTCTGGTACAATTTCCAATGGAGGCATTCCACGGGGGAGTTTGCTTGGCCCCGTGATTAAAGATTTGACATTGTGTTTGATGGCAGATTGACCTGAGTTACTGTCAAACTTTATTGGTGTGCCCTACAGGGAAAAAACAAACAATCATGATAGGTAACCAAATGATAGGGATCATTTTTCCACTGCACATCTGTATCTAGCTCGTGGGCTCATGGAAGCTATACACGTTGCCATGGTAACCATTACAGTGCGTGTGGCTATCTCATTGAGTATCATACTTTCTCACATTATTCCCTCCATGCTATGAATACAGAAAAAACTAATGATAAAGGTTACACAAATGTTCACATTTACCTCCACGAGGTCTGACACAGTAAGAAATGATTATAGCTATAAGCTTTTTAAAATATTTCATAAATGTCAGTCTGACATGAAACTGCTGACAAAAAAGAATCTAGTTACCTGGGAAATGGACCCTTCAATTATTGGCCTCGTGCTCTGGACTACTTCTGGAGTCTTTCGGCTTTCCTGAGTTATAATATCTTGCCGTGGGATCTCATGGATGGAACGCCCCATTTCTTTGATTGTGGTAATGCCATCATATGGTTTTCCTTTGGTAATGGCACCTTCAAATGCACGAATGGGAGGACTTTCCCTTTTAATCTGTTTGGGATATTTAAGGCCATCTTCAAAGCTTTCAGCTGTTGCTCTTGGTGTGCCTTCAAAAAGAATTCAGGGAAAATACTTATTAATGCTGATAAGCCCAGGAAGCCACCCTAGGCCACCTGGAAAGGGTCATGAGCAGCTAGCAGTCACAGATTGAGGTAAGCCCGAGCTGGGAGCTAGGGGAATCACAGCAGCCAGTACCACAGGACTCCAGAAACAAGCCTGCAGGTACTGCAACTGCAGATACACTGTGAGCT
Source organism: Ctenodactylus gundi (assembly GCA_004027205.1). Lineage (NCBI taxonomy): Eukaryota > Metazoa > Chordata > Mammalia > Rodentia > Ctenodactylidae > Ctenodactylus > Ctenodactylus gundi. The sequence continues at coordinate 59,206 of PVKB01000415.1, read as the reverse complement.
TCTCCTTGTAAAGACCTCCTTGCAGAGGAGCAGACCAGCTCTCAAGCTTCTCCTTCTAAAGATCTCCTTGCAGAGTAGCAGACCAGATCAAGAGATGCAATTCTCTGCAACCATACTAGGAAGTGATGTAGGTGGGGGCCATTTAGAAAAGAGCCTGAGCTTGAAATGTTTTGGCTAAAAGAAATGACAAATGGGCTCCACACCGGACATTCTGGGGATACACTTAACCAGTGCCTTGGAAGGAACTGGCATAACAGACAGCGGCAGAGAAGGGAGAAAAGGCACCAACCTCCTGAACTATTTGGGTGATAGTGATACCACCTTTTGATGAACAGCCCCACGCTCAGGACAGGGAAGCCAGGACAGACAGGGGAGCTTTGCTGAGTGGGCTGGGAGTGAACAAGACATCTTGGAGGCCATTAGACTCTTGGGTACCTTTTGCTGACTACTCCCAGCACATAAATTAGTTAGGTACTGGTTTCCCCAAATACCCTCACACGTGTTCAGAGAAACCTTTTGGCTAAGGCACACACATGTATAAACACATAATGTCATAGAAGCTAAAAGAGTGAAACTTACAGGAAAGGAAGTCGAATCAAGTGCATTAAGTGAACAATCAGTTCAAAAAAGACATAGTTAAATGAAAGTAATGATTAGTGAGTTTAAAAAAGAATTTACTAAACAACTAATGGTGTTAATGAATACAGAGTTTACTGAGTTTATAGAAAATACAGATAAAAAGCCGGCAGAGGTAAAAAAGCAATGCAAAATATAAAGGCACACTTTGGTAGAGAAGTGGAAATTATTGAAAGAAATCTATCTAAAATTCAGGATATGAAAAATTCATCTGAAAGCAGGGGAAGCCAGCTTAAATACTGTAAAGGCAGAATTTCAAACTTTGAAGACAAAGTTGATGATATAAATACCATAAAGAAGCATGACACCAAAACAAGAAGTGAGCAAGATAGCCAGATACAATAGTTGCTGAGTAGGCGACTGACTCAAAAGATACCCAACCTCAGAATTATGGGTATGAGAAAAAGAGCATAAGTTGGCACAAAAGTCTTAAAGAATTTACTCACTGAAACCATGACACAAAAATTCCTAAATCTAGAAAAAGAAATTAATATTCAGGGAAAAGAAGCATACAGTGCATCAAATTATCTTGACCAGAATAGAACATCTCCCCATGACACATCATAATCACCAACTCAGAAATTCAACAGAGAAACTATTCAAAGCAGTAAGAGAAAAATATACATAATTTTGCCAGGGCAAACCCACATTCATAAATGCATGTTTCTCAATATAAGCCATAAAGGCCAAGATAGCCTGGGATGAAATCTTTCAAGCTTCAAAAGAAAGAGATAACCCTAGGTGTTGTAGCCAGCAAAACTATCTCTGGAAACTGAAGGAAACGTAGAAAGTTTTCAAAGAGGACAAAAACAAAAAACAAAACCTAAAGACATTTAGACCACTGCAAAAAAAAAAAAAAAATACCTGAAGGAATCTTAGACATAGAAGAATAGCAACAAAAAACGCAGGGGAAAGGAAACATCAAAAGGGAAAATGTAACAAAAACAAAAAACAAGACCACCACCAGAAAAAACAAGACAAGGGGTGGTTCAGCTAAAAATCTTATAATAATTATTCTCAACGCTACTGGTTGTAACATGCCAATCCAAACCCACAGACTGGCAGAGTGGATCTAACAAAACCCAACCATTTGTTGGCTATAAGAGACACATGTCACACCACAAAGAAGAATACAGACTAAGGGTAAAAACATGGGAATTTAATATTCCATGCTATTGGAGCCTCGAAATAAGCAGAAGTAGCTGTACTATTCTCAGACACAGAAGATGTCAAACTAAAACAGAAGACAAAAAGATGGACACTCTATACCAATAAATGAAACAATCTAACAGGAAGAGCTCACAATTATAAACATATATACACCTAATACTGGTGTACCCAGTGACATAAAGCAGAAACTACTGGACATGAAAGGACAAATAGACACCCAATACAATCATGAGGAATGTAATACACCACTCTCACAAACAGTCAGCAAGAAAAAAAAAGTGTGTGTGTGTGTGTGTGTGTGTGTGTGTGTGTGTGTGTGTAGAGAGAGAGAGAGAGAGAGAGAGAACTAAATCACACCATAGGACAAATGGACTTAACAGGTATCTACAGAATGTTCCATCCAGCAGCTACAGAATACACTTTTACATAGAACTTTTTCCAAAATACACCCTATCTTTAGATGTAAGATACACTTAAATACAAAACCTGAAATATTTTCCTGTGTACTTTCAGATCATACTAAAATAAAAGTAGAAATCAACAGGAAAAGAAACTATAGAAACTATACAAATATATGGAGATTAAACAGTACATTATTGAGCAAGCAATGGATCATAGTGAGTGAAGAAATAAGCTTCCCGAAGTTAAATGACAATGGAAGCAAATCGTGCCGGAACCTATGGAACACAATGAAAGCACTACCAAAAGGGAAATTTATAGCTAGAAATGCACATGGGGGAGGGGGGGCTCTCAAATGAGCCAATGATCCAATTCAAAGTCCTAGAGAAACAAGAACAATCCAAACCCAAAAGCAGAAGGAAAGAAATTAGAAAGATCAGAGTAGAGGTTAATGAAACTTAAACTAAAAATAGTTAGAAAAGATCAATAAATCAGAGTTGGCTCTTCAAAAGGATAATTAAGACTGATAAACCTCCAGCCAAACTCACCAAAATGAAGAAAGAAAACATTCACATCAATACAAATAGAAACAAAAAAGGTAAAATCACAATACAAATTGTTGAAATGCACAGGATTATAAGAAACTATCTTGAAAACCTGTATTTCAGTAAATTCAAGAAACTAGAATGGATAAAGTTCTAGACACATATGAGATACCAAAAGCAAACCAAGAAGATATAAAAACCCTCAATCCATCAATAATCAAAGATGAAATTGAGGGAGTAATAAAGGGTCGACCAAACAACAACAAAATAAAAGCCCAAGGCCTGATGGATTCACCACAGAAATCTATCAGAACTTCAGGGAAGAGTTAATATCAATGCTTCTCAAAATCTTCCATGAAACTGACAGAGAAGGAACACTGCCAAACTCCTTCATGGAATACAGCAACACCTCGATCCCAAAACCAGCTAAAGACCCAACTAAGAAAGAAAACCACAGGCCAGTTTCCTCAATGAATACAAATACAAAACTCCTTAACAAAACACTTGTAAATAGAATGCAACAAATTATTAAAATAATGTAATACACCACAAAAACAAAAGCAACAGTAATTAAAAAACACATGGTATTGGCACAAAAACAGACATGCGGACCAATGCAACAGAACTGAGGCTGCAGGGACAACCTACTACCCTCGTCTGATCTTCAACTAAGGGACCAAAAACATACTCTGGGGTAAAGGCAGTCTCTTTAACAAATGGTGCTGGGAAAACTGGTTAGCTACATGCAGGAGAATGGAACTAGACCCATATCTTTCAGCATGCATGAAAATCAAATCAAAATGGATCAAAGACTTAGAAATTAAAATGGAAATACTAAACTTGTTAGAAGGAAAAAAAACAGGCAAAACTCTTGAAGACATAAGACACAGGCAAGGACTTTCTCAATAGAACACCCAAAGCACATGAGTTACCACCAAGATTCAATAAACAGGATAACATCAAATTAAAAAGCTTCAGCATAGCAAACGAAATAATCAAGAGTGGGGGAAAAAATCTTGCCAGCTACTCCTCAGAGGACTATTATCTAGAATAGACAAAGAACTGGAAAAAAATTTTATCTCCTTAAAATAAATCTCCCAGTCAAAAAATGGACAACTGGAATGAACAAATAATTCTCAGGAGAAGCTGAATAGCCATGAAAAAATACTCAGCATCTTCAGGCATCAGAAAAATGCAAATCTAAACAACACTGAGATTCTATCTAACTCCAGTAAGAACAGCTGGTATCAATTCAAAACCAACAAATGCTGGCAAGATTGTGGGAAAAAGAAACTCTCCTACATCACTGCTGGGACTGTAAACTGATACAACCATTACTAAAAACAGAATGGAGATTCCTCAGAAAACTGAAACTAGTTATCATTCGACCCACCTATTTTGGGTATCTTTCCAAAAGAGTTTAAAGTCATCAACAGTGATACATTATGCCTATGTTTAGAGCAGCACAACTTGTAACACCTACATGTTACAAGCTGTCAATATGACCATCCACAGATGAATGGATAAAGATGTAGTTTATTTACACAATGTAGTACCACTCTCCCATAAAAACAGACAAATTTGAAACACTTATAGTAAAATGGATATACCTTGAGACCTTTATGCTAAGTAAGCAAAATGAATCAAAGATGCTTAAATATCACATGGTTTCTCTAATATTAAAAACCGAACCATATAAAAAGCAAGAGTGATGGAAGAAATAAGGTAAGAGTTTGTGGAGACAGAAAGGGGAGGGGTTGAGGACTGAGGAGAAGATGGGAAGGGGAAAGGGAAGGAAAAATGATCAAGAGATGAAATGTATATACATCAATTTCTCAAAACATAAATATAAAGCTGATGGTGTACAACAATGCCACTGATAATTATACATTAAAATGGTCATCTGTGGTATTTATATACTTGCCCCAAATTTTTAAAAATTAAAAAAGTGATGCTATCATGTTGCAGTTTCTAAACAATTATCTATAACAGAACCTAAGATAAGTGTTCATCAATCACTATTTGGTAGGGCTTTTCAGGTACAATAACACATCATTCATCACAATCATGGACTGGTTCTTATACAACAAAGAAATCTTCAAGTTAAAAGATTAGGTAACTATCATCTTCCAATAAACTATGTAGCTCAGAGACATAAAAGCTATAATTATGACTTAATATTAAATATTTTAAATGGTAAACATCTTCAAAAGTTAGTTTCATGCTCTGAAAATTACTGTCAAACTATGCTGCCAGTGAGGTAATTAAAGGCAAAACAAGCAGAAAGTTTACCCTGCATTATGGAGCCAGATAAGACAGTCCTTTCTTTAAGGTCGGAATGAGGGCTCCCCCTGGGTAATGCTCGGCATATCAACCCTTTCAAAACAAGAAAGTAATTTGATAATTAAACATAATGTATTTGTCAATTTCTGTACACTTAAAAGAGTGTGTGTGTATATATATATATATATATATATATATATATATATATATATATAATAAAAGCTCTATGGAGAAAGAAATGTCATTTCAAATTTGACTAACCATGCAAAAAAACAGGAAATAATATGGCATCACACAGTACTTCAAAACATTTACTTAAATACAAAAGAAACACAGAAGGCACTTTAATTATATATAAATAACAACAACAAACGAAACTTTAAATCTAAATTTAAAATCCCCATACTTACTTATAAGGGTAGAGAACATAAAAAGTTGAAATATCTTGTCTAACTTTTTTTTTTGAGACAGAGGAGTAGCCCAGGCTGATCCTGAACTCACTATGGAGCACAGGCTGGCCTTAAACTCATGGCCATCCTCAGCCTCCCTAGTGCCAGGATTACAAGCATGTGCCACCATGCCCGGCTTACACCTGGGACACAGAGAAAATGAAAAATATAGCTATCACAAAAATAGATAAAATATATTAAAAGAAACACACAAGTCTAAATGAAGAGTTATAAATAACATCTCAAAAATTTTCTTATTATAAACTGGTCCTAATAGCTCAGGCCCAGAGTCCTAGCACTCTGGAAGTTGAGGCAGAAGGAGAGCAAGTGCACAGCCAGCCTGGGCAGTTTAACACTATAGTAAGTCCCTGTGTCAAGATAAAAACTGGGCTGGGAATACAGCTCAGCGCAAAGGCCCAGGGTTTAGTCCTAAGTACCAAAAAAAAAAAAAAGAACAGATAATTCACATCATATTGCAAATAAATATGAATCAAAGGTTGAAAATAACCATACACATTTACCCTAAAGGTAAATGAATGTCTGTCTTTCTTTCTGTCTTTGGTTCTTTCTTTTCTTTTTGTGACAGGGTCTTGCTCTGTAGCCCACTCAGGTCCTGAACTCACTTTGGAGTCCAGGCTGGCCTTGGACTCACAGCAATTCTGCCACAGCCTCCTGAGTGCTGTGATTACAGGCATGCGCTATCAGGCCCAGCTTTATGTAGTGCTGGGGAATGGAACTCAGGTCCTTTGTGCTCACAGGCACTTTAACCACTGTGCCATTTCTACAGCCCCTCTTTGTTCCATTTTGAAAGAAGGTCTCACTCTGTAATCCAGGCTGGTCATGGACACTCTATGTAACCCAGGCTGGTCTTGACTCACAGAAATCTCCTGCCTCAGCGTCCACAGGGCTAGGATCACAGGCATCTGCCAAAACATTCAGCTTATGTAGTACTGGGGAATAGAACTCAGCGCCTTGCACTTGTTAGGCCCACTAAGCTACGCCCTAGCCCTGTCCTTTTTTAATACAGAGAAAATCTAATCTTAGAAAATTATCAATGATATATAGTCAGTTCATAGAATTAAATGGGGGGGGGGTAGAATAGTGGGAGTTGGAGAGGAAGTGTGGGAGGGTCCAAAAGAAGAGGGGAAGGGTTTGTAACTTGATGCCATATATATGGGCACAACATACTCAAGTTCAATGTAAACATTATATATCATATATACACATAGTAATGAAATGGGAAAAAAATTATCTGTGACTTTTAGTATTTCACCTAGATTAAAACTAATTGAAACAGTTTGAGATTTAAAAGACAATCATCAGAAAAACTTTTGAAGTCAAATTATAGTGATCACTGAGTAGATACGAGACGATCAGTACTAGGTAGAAACTTAGGCAACAAAGTTACAAGAAAGGGGTAAAGGCAGAAATCATATTCATGTCTTTGCTCCATCCATTACATAACACACTTTGTTTCAAAAAAAGAAAAGTTCTCATAATAAATTTCATATTGTTACTGTTCTCTTTTCCCTTGACACAGTCTCACTAAACTGGCCCAGGCTAGCCTTTAATTCAAGATCTCCCACCTCAGCCTCCTAAACAACTGAGATTACAGGAGGCATGTATCACCACACCCATCTTACAAAATTAAAGTCTTAAACTCAAAGAGGTAATTTATAAATGTTATGTGCATTCTAAGTTACCAATGTCAAACTTACATCCCTTTTTTATTTCATTGTCATTTGCCTCTTTACTTATACAGATACAATAATACAAACTGAAAGCTATATTTATATAAATTTCAGGTAGAAATAAAAGAGTGTGAACACAATTTGATTCAACAATGCAAACCTACTACACAAAATTAAACCTATCTAAATAACTATCCAGAAAAACTTTACCTTCTAAAGGTGCCGATACAGGAGACTCCCTCATTGACATTCCTTGTTTTATATTTCCTTCCACTGATTCATAGCTTCTTTTTAAACTGATTTCATGAACTGTTCTTGGACTTCTCGTTCCTTCTCGGGCATTCTTGATATCTGCAGAACAGAGAAGTAAGAACGTCTAGACACAATCCAAGGACAATGTTTACTAAGTTATCTTAATTTTGCAGTCCATCATGTAAGAGTGGTAAAATTAAAACTTGTCCAAATCTACAATGTATATCTGGGTAGAGGATATCCAGGAAAATGCTTTCTTTCATTTTACTGTATTTACTGAATGTCTATTATGTGCCAGGCACAAGCTAAGCATGCAGATTAGGTTAACAAATTAAAATGCCTTCCTCTGTGAAACTTACTCAACAGTGGCAGATACAGATATATTAATAGACTCTTACTGTAATATGAAGAAGAATACTACTGTTTTGTGAGAATGCTAGGAGAAGCCATGAAACTTCTAGATTCAGAAAAGGCTGCCGAGGGAAAAAATGTTGAAGATGAGAACTGAAGAATGAGTAAGGGCTACTCAGATAAAAAGGAAAGAGGGAAAAAAAACGTGGTACAGGCAGAGAATGGTGAGCTCAAAGACCTCAACGTGAGACAGAGGATACTATACTACAAGGACTTCAACTAAGTATATGGCCACCATTCAGAGTGGAGTTAGCAGGAACAGTGTTAACTATTGGAGAGATTATGTCAACTTCAGGTAATCAGGGACCACACCTGGATTAGGGTTTGGGAACCACGCCTAGATTGGGAATTGAGAACCAGCCTAGATCAGTGTGAGTGACTTGTGGGGCAATGAATGAGGGAAGAGCACTCACCCACTCAGATGTGGGAGGCCCGACTGAAATTCAAAGGGTATAAAAGGAAGAAAAAAAGACTGTTACAGTGTCTTATTCTGGAAAAGATCTCATCTTCCCAATTGTCCACAGATGCCGAGGACACCAACTTGCTACACACCACAGATCTTCATCACAGATTTATTCCAGTCTTGATTTGGCCCTTTCTGCCCGTTACTGATCTTCAGGCTCCAGTCTTCACCACTGTTCTTGGAACAACCAAGATCCGCAGCCAATTCAAACCTGGAGCAGCCATCGGACACTCCAGGTCATGCATGTGCAGGCTGCCATCTTGGACTATCCCTATTGTTGAATATGTAAGCTTTCTGAATATAACCTTTTTGTTGTAATTTCTGTGAATTTTGCCTTTTGAAAGAACCAAAACTAATCAGACTTTGGTGCCAGGAGAGACAGAATTACAACAATGGTCTTCCCTAAGATATCTAGTGATTTCTGGGGTCACTTACAGAGTTTCCTATGACCTGTAGTTGCTGTGGTCCCTCCTCCAAATAATGTAGGGAGAACCAATGGCCCATGGTGTGAACTGTCCGAAATGACACAGGTACTGCATCCTTTTGATTACCCTGACTCCCCACTTGTGAGGAGTAATGCATTTGGTAATTCTATATATAATATATTTGAAAACTTCTGGAAATGTAGAAAATATGATGATGCTGGCTGGCTACTCTGAGCATCTTTGAACAAAGTAATGAAGGAGAACAAGGAGCTCAGAGATTCAGACTTCTGACACTAGACACACACAGACTCCCTGAGAGCGTCTAACCATGTTTTGGAGAAAAATCTTCTCTCCTTTAGCCATAGGGCTGAGGCTGCTGAAAATCAAGCCCAAGCCTTCATAATCAGATTAGCTGAACTACAGCACCAAGTCAATGCACAGCCTGGAAGGGTATCTGAAGTTAAAGTGAGGGTGCTAATTAGGAAAGAATGGGACCCAACCAATTGGGATGGAGATGGGAGGGAAAATCACACAAGAGAGTGAGGAATCCATAAATCCTGAAGAGATTATTTTGCCAGAAGGGATTCCCCCACCCTCAGCAGCCCCAGTGCATCAGCCCCACCCTCAACAGCAGAGGCTTCCCCATCCCTGCCCTCTGTGCTGTTGACTTCTCCACTACTAACTGAGGAAACTAATCCTGTGTTATTCTCTGAACCAGTGACCAATATATGGTACTGTCTCGCCCATAGCCAGGATTCACGGCTCCAGGAATCAAAGGGTGGAGACAAGGATGGTACCATTCACCAACACCCCAGTAACCCATTTATGAAATTTCTTCTTCCTGTCTCTGCAACCTCATGTTCTGTTGGTCTAGAAGTCTTAAGTCCAGAAGGGAAAAGGCTTGTACCAAGAGGCACTGCAAAAATTCCACTAAAATGGAAGTTGAGACATCTTCCAGTCATTTTGGCCTCCTTGTACCACTGAACCAGCAAGCAAAAAAGGGAGTTACAGGGGTGACTGATCCAGACTGCCAAGGGAAAATTGGACTAATACTCCAAAATGGAGGCAAGGAGGACTATGTTTGGACTGCGTGAATCCTTTAGGGAGCCTCCTAGTCTTACCATGTCCTGTCATTAAAGTCAATGGGAAAGTGATACAACCCAATTCAGACAAGATGAAAAATGGCCCAGAAGCTTCACTAATGAAGGTATGGATCACTCCGCCAGGGAAATAACCAAGACCTGCTGAAGTACTTGCTGCGGGTCAAAGAAATAGAGAATGGGTAGTAGAAGAAGGTGGTTATAAATGACAGCTACAAACACATGACCAGTTACTGAAAAGAGGACTGTAATTAGATTTTTCTCTCATTATGCCTCTCTCTCTCTCTCTCTCTCTCTCTCTCTCTCTCTCTCTCTCTCTCTGTGTGTGTGTGTGTGTGTGTGTGTGTTATAAATTGCCTTATTATTGGAATTTAAGTTACACTCTAATGTTAAGCAACTGAATGTCAGGAGAATAGGTATTCTCCAAAGAGGAACTCTGTTCTCTACTGTGGAGAGGAATTTATTGTGTCTTCATTTGTATGCAGTGCAGTTGTGCTATGTTAGGCATAATTACTAACTTGGCTACTATACTTGGGAATTAAGTATGGTTCAAGGAGATATGTCTGATCGTCAATGTCAAATTGACAAGGGGTGGATTGTAACCACTGGAGAGATTACATCAACTTGGAATCAGGAACCACACGCGGATTTAGGTTTGGGAACCAGCCTAGATTAGAGTATAAGTGATTTGTGGGTAGAGGAATGAGGGAAGAGCATCCACCCAGATGTGGGAGGTCCAACTGGAACTCCAAAAGTATAAAAGAAAGGAAGAGCAACAACTGTTACAGCTTCCTCTGGAAAAGCTCTCCCCTTCGCAATTGTCTTGGAAAGCAGATTTGCTACACGACACAGATCTTCATCACAGATTTATTCCAGCCTCTTGCATCTGTCTGCCTGTTGTTGATCTTCAGTCGCTGATCTTCAGGCTCCAGGCTTCACCATTGTTCTTTGAACAACTGAGGTCCGCAGCAGACTTTGTCCAGCCGTTCTGGACGGATGTTCTACTTCATGGCTGAGCAGCCATGGGACATCCAGCTCTCGCATGTGCAGGCCGCCATCCTGGACTATCCCTATCGTCAGATTTGTAAGCCTTCCGAATACATCCTTTTTATTATAATTTCTGTAAATTCTGCCTTTTGAAAGAACACCAACTAATACAAACAGTAGGGGGCAAAATGCATACGTGTATGAGGAAAAACAGAAAGCACAGAAACAAAGGGGATCAGCTGGAAGAACATCATGGAAGGGTAACAGAGCCAAGGGAGGGTAAAAGCTGCAGAGTCATGCAGGTGTGAAACGACGCACAGCTCTGAATATGGGTATAATTTAAGGCAAAGAGGTTAGGTGGCCATTAACTTGGTAGAAGGGAGAATAAAAGTGCCAAGAAGAAACGTGGAGTAATGGATGTATTTCAGAGACTTTTAAGAGACAGAATAGAAATGAGTTAGTCATTTGCTGGACGCAGAAAGAAAAGCCAACAAAAATGTATCCAGATTTCTGATGTGGGCAATGTATATTAAAGCAAAATTTTAAATGAAATATACCAGATATGCTTTAAACAAAATAATATAATGAAGGAAGGAAAAAAGAAGTTATTATGGGTTTGACAGCAGAAGGTTCTATGTGCATACCTTCATTTTTGGATATAGCTAATTGCTACTCTAAGGTCACATTCCATAATAAATGAGAACTCAAACTCAGTCCTTTTACTAATGTTTACATTTGAGCCAGTCTCATAAAATACTACAACAAAGGAAATATAACAGAAACACATTTAAGGAAAATATTTACATAGGTAGAAACAGATTATTAAAATAGTTCTATTAAGGATAATTTAAATTCAACAGTCTTTCCATGATTATCTATTTCCCAACTCTTAAATCATAAAATATGAGTTTCATTAAGGTGAAAGTGATTCCTTTTCAGTTTAACGAAGATCCTTTTCCTAGGCTAAACTGACTAGTCAATGATGACAACAGTCATGACTTACAGGACACTTCATATGGGCTCTTTGTTGTTAAAACTTTTCACTAACTACCTTAATTGATTTTTGGCAAAATTTTTATAAAACAGGCATTCTTATTCATCCCTTTCACTGAGATAAAATAGTCAGCAAAAGTAAACTGGCTTTCCCATAGCAGGAATGTGAGAAAACTTGAGCCTGCATTTACACACACACCGTACTTACTATCATATGATAAGATGTGTCCACTTTTGCCTTCATAAATAACATGGCCCTTGGATCCAACTTCCTCTCTGCCTTTCTCAGGACTGCTCTCTTCAATAGCCATCCTAGAAATAGATCCTTTCACCAAAGCCTCTGTTGGTATGCCAGCCTGGGACAGAGCTGGGGTGCCCTGTCATCAAATCAAACATAAGCACCAAAAGAGTTACTTCATGATTAGATGCAAGACACTCAGAAAATTTAACCTACCATGTCAAGAGTCAGATCAAATCCTATCTTTAAAAAGTGCATGAGCATATGGGAAGAAATCAAAAATTGTTTACAAACACAAAGAAATTCTAAACCTTCAACCTTGAACCCTGCCACCAAAAATTTAAAAAAATTTTAATTAAAAAATTAAAATGATGATAGGTGTAAAAGGTGAACCAGCTTGATTCTCCACCTGAATGTTGACCCTCTTTAAGAGATTTAGTTCTCAGAAAATGAGTTTGTTTCTTCTTCCTGAGACCAGGTCTTGCTCTGTAGCCCAGGCTGGCCTTCAACACATGGCAGTCCTCCTGCCTCAGCCTCCCAAGTGCCAGCATTACAGTCAATGCCACCATGCCTGGCCTATGTGGTGCTGAAGAATGGAACTCAGGGCCTTGAGCATACTATGTAAGCACTGGAACCACTGAGCTATGTCCCTAGTTCTGTCTTAAAATCTAAAATCATCCAATTATAGTAAAAGTTTTACAAGTTACCTATAAAAATAAGATCTGAGGGCTAGAGGCAGAGTTCAGCTGTGACAGGACCTCCATAGCATGCACAAGGTCCTGGGTTTTATTCTCTAACACAGCATAAAAGTTAGCTGGCTGTGCTGGCACACATCTGTAATCCCAGCATTCCAGAGGATGAGGCAGGAGGGTTGCTATGAGTTTAAGGCCAGCCTGGACTACATAGCAGATCCTTTTTCAAAAAAATAAAGAGTTGAAAAATTAAATTTTAGAGTAATATGACTGTCAAGTGAATTATCAGATTGTCTGCTAGGATAGATGTCTGGTCATCATTAGGATAAGAAGACAACTCAGATTCCTTCATTTTGTGCCACTGGCTTAGTTTATATCCCACCATCTCAATTTTGACCAATTTTATGCTTCTTCTAAGTAACCAATGACCATGATTCTTTTTAACTCTTCTCTGATGGAAAATTGTTCATGAAACCTAGTATGTAGGACACATTGCAAGAGTGAGGTTTTTAGGCTGAAGGAAGAGTGGAACCTATTCACACGTGTAGGGTCCCCAGTTTACTTTGAGGGGGACCCCTAAATATCAGATTCTTTGGTTTTTTTTTTTTTTTTTTGGGGGGGGGGGTTGAGACAGGGTCTCACTCTGCGGCCCAGGGTGGCCTGAATTCACTATGGAGCCCAGGCTGGCCTTAGACTCTCGGCAATCCTCCTGCCTCAGCCTCCCGAGTGCTGGGATTACAGGCGTGCGGCAACACGCCCAGTTTACGTGGTGCTGGGGAATCGAACTCGGGTACTTAGCACTTAACTTAGCGCTTGCTCAAGCGCTTTAACCACTGAGCCATTCCTCCAGCCCTGAGGGGGACCCCTAAAACTCCAATGAGCATAATCTGAAATCACACTTGTACAGCAGCCAAGATTGATGGAAGTAGTGCCTTTAACTCATCTAGTAATGAAGGGAGCTCAGGAGTAAATCCAGAAACCCTGACATGCACTTCAGAAGGGCTCATCTAAAATGGACAGCCAGTTTAAAAATAAATAGATAAACTTAACCTCAACATGCTCTGAAAACACGTAGCTTGGCCGAATGCAGAAGAAGAGATGTAAGTAGTACGACACTTTCTGGGTTACTCGTGTATACTATATAACCCACATACTGGGAAGAAATGACCAGGGACCCTTGTGAAAATGCAGATTTTTATTTGGAGGTCCTGTGGAGAGGACTACATTTCTACCTACTTTAGCAATCTCTGATGGCCTGGCGCACAGACTACACCTAGTTGGCAACATCGGAGCAAAGTCAATGAGAAATCAGGAAAACAGACTGTTGGACCCCACTGACATGGGTTTATTGAGCAAATGTGGGGTGAGGCCTGAGAATTTATGTCTAGTATCTTCGCAGGTGATACTGAGGTTACTGTCTAGAGACCACACTTTGAGAAACACCATCTTAGGGAACAGGAAAACACAAAGATGAGAAAATGTATGACAATGTGTGTAAAAATTCGTGTCAATAACTAATCTAAAAAGAATTTTCACTTTTCCACATCTACATAATTACAGAAGCTAAAAACTTATACTACAAGTCAAAATTAACATCAAATGGAGGGGAGGGGAAAGAACTTTAATTAATGAAACACAGTATTGGTGGGCAGGAGGATACTAGAAATTGAAACCAAGGCCTTCACACTGAGCTACAGACCAGCCCCTTTTTAATTTTTTGGTTAGGGTCTCACAAAGTTGCTAAGTTGCCCAGGCTAAGATTGAACTTGTGATCCTTCTGCCTTAGTCTCTCTGAGTGCTGGGATTACAGTGTGTACAATAGGCTGGACAAAATGGCACTTTATTTAACTCAAAACTGGGAGAATATATTTGGTCTTTCATATTTTTGCTTTCATGCTTGTTTCACATTAGATTTGAACAAGGCAGTTGACATACTGAGATTGTAGATCCATGCTTTCATAAGGGGCAAAAGCAAACAAATAATGTGTAATGATTTTAATTTCTTTTTAAGCTAAGCACCTGATAAAACCTTTTCCAGGTAGATAATGAGAGCCATACTGATTACAACATGTTTCTTCTGCAAATTTGCAAGTAGGTGACTTTTTCAAATGAACCACAATAAAGATAAGATAGATTGTGGTTAAAATGCCTCTGCAGATAGTTTGTCGTTCTGAAGTTTATTTTCACTGCAACCCAGTCCCACAATCAATAGCAATGAACAACTTAACTACAGAACAGTACTGATGGGATAGCCAAAGCTGTTGAGATTTCTAGCTTTTTTTCTTGTTATTTAGCAGATCAGAGATGATGATAACAACTAACCTGAGTGATAGACCCCCGTAGGGAGGGGATGTTCTCCACTGAAATTTTGCTGGTTGGAGTTCCCCGAGTTATACTTCCTTCTTGGATAGCTCCTGAAGTACCTGAGTAAAAAGAAAATAATTAGCAAAATTATACCCCCGCACCTTTGACCCCAAAGACAAAAAACAATCAAATAAAAACAGCAAATAGCCCTTATTTGGTAGAAGAACAAAGAGGATAGAGAAAAACACCAATTTAAAAAAAAAAAAACTGTTTTAGGCTGGAAGAATGGCACAGGAGTTACAGTACTTGCCTTACAAACACAGAGCCCCGAGTTCAACTCACCAGCGCCACATAAAGCTGAGCCTGGTGGTGCACGCCTGTAATCCCAACACTGTGGAGGCTGAGGCAGGTGAATTGCCCTGAGTCCAAGGCCAGCCTGAGCTACACCAGTGAGTTCAGGACCAGCCTGGGCTACAGAGCAAGACCCTGTCTCAAAAAAACAGGAAAAAACAGAACTGTTTTACAGAAATGTACTTCTAAAGTAATACTTCAGCTGGACCCACTGGCACAGGCCTATACTCCCAACATCACGGGAGGCCAAGGGAGGAAGGTTGCAATTTTGAGCTCAGTGTGGGCAACTCAGCAAATTAGTGAGACCCTGTCTCAAAATCAAAAATAAAAACAGGCTGGGGATGTAGCTCAGGGCTTGAGTCCCAGTACCACAAAAAATAAATATATAAAAACAATAAATAAACAGATCTTATAATTATTAAAAAGCCCTGTTTCAGATATGAATGTTAAGTTTTTCATTTTGTTTTTACAATGTTCTGGGATCAAATTAAGGGTCCTGCACACACAAAACAAATGTTCTAGCACTGAACTACAACCTCAGCCAAACTTTAAGGATTTGAAGTTTGAAAAATTATTTTTTAACAGAATGAAGACAAATTTGGAATTTAAAAGCTTTAGCTTGAAAATTCATCAATAAAATATATGATACAGTTTATAGTTTCTGTCAAATTGTGAACTCTTACCTCTGACCACACCTTCATGTTGGGCCCTAACCAATAAACCCTCTGGTTGGGAGTTTTGGCTTCTGGGAGAGAATTCTTCCTGCTTGATGTAGGGCAAAGAAGCTGTAGACAAAAACAAGAAATATGAAGAGATCATATACTGAATTACTGGATATGATGGTACAAATGCATATGTACTGTAACTTTATTAAAATTACTGACCTGATTTGGCGGGTTCCTGCTGCCGTGGCAATCCAAGAGAGATAGATCCCACTGAGGGTTTAGCTGTTTCTTGAGCATAAGAAGTCTGATTATGAGACGTCAAATAGGTTCCAGGTGTTCCCTAAAGTACAATTTTAAAAGATTAAGCAAACACTATCTTTTCTAAAGGTAAATTATAAAAGCAATGTTCATTCAGATGTTTATAAAAATTATAGCCTTTCCACCTAAGATCAAGAATTTGTAAAGTAAGAAAATTTCCAGCAAAGATTATATAATAAAGTTTTAAAGGGAATAAAATGCCTTCTGATACTCCCCTAAATTACAAATTGACAAAAATTATTGACTATTAATAAATTACATAAAGTACTAAAATAGCACACTCAAAATATAAGCTGTAATACTTATCAACCCTCTTAAAAATGCTACGGAGTGGGATGGAGGACTAGCTCAGTGTTTAAAGCACTGTCTTTGCAAGTACAAAGTCCTGAGTTCAATTCCCTAGCACCACATAAAGCTGAGCATAGTGGCAACACACCTGTAATCCCAGCACTCAGGAAGCTGAGGCAGGCAGATTGTCCCTGAGTCCAAGGCCAGCCTGGGCTACACGAGTGAGTTCAGGACCAGCCTGGGCTACAGAGCAAGACCCTGTCTCAAAAAGAGAGAGAGAGAGGGAGGGAGAAAATGCTATGGAGAATGACATTTTTAAAAAACAGTGGAGTGATAAGGACTTCTGGAAACTCTCCTCCATAAAAGCAACAAGCAAGCAAAAATTCTAAGAATCAACTTCTAAAGAATTTCAGAAATTAATCCAATTTCCACAAACCTTGGGAGCATTTATTTAAAGAAAACAGCTGAATCTAGGTAAGAATATTGCAATCTAACTTGTTCTATTGCCAATTCTATTTTCCCTTCAAGCTCTGTGGGAGTCTTAAAAACAAGCAGGCTGGTAGCCACCTGAAGGAAAAAGCAGTAATAGAGGTCCAGAAAAGCCTCACTCAGAGACAAGTGCCATTACTTAAGTCTGTTCAGGGGATCTCTGGCAGGCTCCATTTATAAAGCTGTCTGTACATAACCTTCCTGCAATGGAGGAAAATGGGTAGGTTTGTCAAAATAGTGATTCACATCAATCTGATTCATTTCTCTGCTGCCTCAGACATCAACAGTAGCTAAGGGCTGGAACACAGAGTGAACCAAAACACTTCAAAGGAAAAGTGTGATGCTCAGAGGGACTTAAAAGCTCCAACATGCCTGAGTAGAGAGAAAGCTACATGCACGTACAAGGTTGTGCATGTACATAGGAGATTCACGAGAGGATCCTGAGCTCCAGCTGACCTCAAGGCTCTGCAAAGCAGGACGTAAGGACTACAGCAGCTGTCACCTGGCTGACTCAGTAATGAAGCTGCCCATCACACCAGAATCCCTCAGCAAAAATTGAGAAAGGATGGTTTTAGACATGTGAAAAATCTCTATTCAATCCTTACCTGATTGTTACATAACCAAACAGATACTTCAGTGGCCACATATGACAAGTATCACACTTTACCCACTAGTTCAAGAAAGTAACTAGCAATCTAGAACAAAAACAAACTAAAAGGAAATATAGGATAAGAGAGCCTATCAGCAAGCTAAGAATGGAAGGAACATTTAATCCAATGAGAGGTATCTATAAAACACCTGTAGTCAAAAAAAAAAAAAAAACACCCGTAGTCAACATTATACTTAACAGTGAAATACTAAATGCCTTAAAAGAACTCAAGTTTATATTCACCACGTCTATCTAACACTGTACAAAAAGTCAGCAGGGCAGTAAAGCAAGAAAAAGAGATAAAACCGTTAAAGACTATAAGTAAAGGTAAAACTGTCTTTATTTGCAGATGACATGGATATATTAAAGTATCCTAAGAAAGCTGGGCATGGTGGTGCACACCTGTAATCCCAGAACTGGGGAGACTGAGGCAAGAAGATTGCCTTGAGTTCAAGGCCAGACTAGGCTCCATAGTGATCTCAGGACCAGCCTGGGCTAGACCCTGTTTTAAAAACAAAAGCAAACAAACAAAAAAACCCCCCTAAGTTTAGGCCCAGCCTACACAATTTAGTAAGATCATGTTTCAAAATAAATGGAGAAAAGGGCTAGGAATAAAGTTCAGTATGAAGGCTCTGAGCTCAATGCTCAGTATCAGTATGGGGGTGGGACAAGGATGAAAGGATATGGGAGGAGAGAAAGAAGGAAAAGAGGGAGGGGGGAGGGAGGCAAAGAGGGAGGAAGAGAAAGAGAAATAAACAAACATGGGGCTGGAGGAATGGTACAGTGGTTAAAGGGCTTCCCTGGCAAGCACAAGGCCCTAAACTCAATTTCCCAGCACTACACAAGCTGGGTGTGATGGTACACGCCTGTAATCCCAGCACTCAGGAGGCTGAGGAAGGAGGAGTGTCATGAGTCCAAGGTTAGGTGGGCTATACAATTAGGGCCAGCCTGGGCTACAGAAGAATCTCTGTCTCAAAAAAAAAAAGTAAATAAATAAAAAGGAAGGAAGGAAGGATGGAAGCAAGCAAGGAAGGAAGGAAGGAAGGAAGGAAGGAAGGAAGGAAGGAAGGAAGGAAGGCGGGCAGGCGGGCAGGCGGGCGGGCAGGCAGGCAGGCAGGCAGGCAGGCAGGCCGGCCGGCCAAATGTAAGTATAACAAAATACGCATATCACCTCTAAAGTGAAACATTGCTAACAGAAATTAAAGAGCTAGAGAAAAAAGACATACATATGTTCATGGACTAAAGATTGCTACTCTCAAACTGATCTATAGATTTAGTGCAATCCAAACCAGAATCCCAGCAGTGATTTTTTTAAAATACTGAAACATTATTTATGTAAATTTTATGGAAATGCAAAGGATACAGAATAGTCAGAACAATGTTGGCAAGCAAAAATAATACAGAAAGCTGGTTCTGTGAAACAGACTTAAAGTCTCCACACTCTGGAAGGGTAAGATAGTAGGATTCCAAGTTGAAGCCCACCCTTGGGTTACTAGACTTAGTCTCAAAATCAAAAATTAAAAGTAACCTGGATGAATAGCTCAGTGTGAAGGGCCGGGGTTTCACCCACAGTACCACAAAAACAACCACCACCAAAGAACTAAACATTAAATGATTTCAAGACTTAATAACAAAAAGTGGTAGAGGAATAGCACTAAGAATCCTGAAATACACCCAAGGTTATCATCAGATAGTTTTGAACAAAGGTATTAATAATAGGAATCAAAGAAAGGAAAGAAAAGACTTTTAAGCCAATGTTCCTGGAGCTGGAAATTCAAGTAGAAAATGAATGCAATCTAGGCATCACTGTGTATGCAGAAATTAATGTGAAACTAAGCACAAGCCTTAATGTAAAAACTGACAATAAATCCTGTATATGGAAACAGAAGAATATTCCACAACCTGTAGAAATATATAGAAAGAAGTAGAAATTTTTTTCTTCTTTCTTCTTTTTTCTTTCTTTTTTTTTTTTTGAGACAGGGTCTTTCCCTGTAGCCCAGGCTGGTACTAAACTCATTGATTGTAACCCAGGCTCGTCTTGGACTCAGAACAATCTGCCTGACTCAGCCTCCCTAGAGCTGGGATTACAGGCGTGCACCACCACACCCAGCTTTATGTGCTCCTGGGGAATCAAACTCACGGTCCTGCGCTTGCAAGGCAAGTGCTTTAACCACTGGGCTATGGTGGCAAATTAGACTTACATACAAGCTGAATATATAATACCTTACCTAAAAATGCTATGAACCAATTATCCCGTATTTTGGATTTTTTGCAGACTTTGAAATATTTGTACATATTTAGTGAGGTGTCTTGGAGATGACACCAAATAGAAACATGAAAGTCATTTATGTTTCATCTGTGTCTTATACACAGAGCCTGAAGATAATTATATACATTTTTAATATGTCTGCATTTTGACTGTAACCTGACAAGGTCAAAAGCTAAATTTTTCACTTGTGGCATCATGTTCAAAAAGTTTCACAGTCTGGAGCATTTCAGAAAGAACATATGACAAAGTGGTTAACATCATCTACTGTGAAAGTAAAATATACCCACAATGATTTATCAAGACATACCTTCTAGGTGTACCTAAAAGGAAAGAGACTAACAGCAAATGAAGCAGTAAATAAGATCAAATATCTTGGTCTCATACATTGCTAGTGACAGTATAAAAAGTGTAGGACCACTCTGGAAAAATTACAAAGTAAAAACATACACAGCAATTCTACTCCATGAAATTAGACAAGAGAAATCAAAATATATGTCCATAAAGAATCTAGTAAAAAAAGTCACCTAAGTTTTATTGGTAAGACCTGAAAAACTATAAACAACTCACGTTTCCCTCAAGGAAAGAATGGATAAATGAACCAGTGTGTTTATACAATGGAGTTTTATTCAGCAACAGAAAGACTAGCTGACTGCACAGAAAACTAGATAAATCCCTAAATCATTATGTTATGACAGAAAGATAGGCACAAAAGAATTCATACTGTATGATCCCATCCATATGAAGTTCTAGAAAAGACAAGACTGATCAATATCAAAACGTAAAACAGGTTGCTTCAGATAGTAAGAGGAGTGTTTATGAAGAAGCATGAGAAAACTTTCTGAAGTGATGGAAATATTTAATAAACTGACAGAGCTAGGGCTACTGTTTGTACACTGGACTTAGATGACTTAGCTGTTAAGACCAGACCATTAGAGTTAGAAAAAAATTAGACTTACACACTTAGTGTACCAGTAAAAGAATTAGATTAGCCAAAGCCAAATAAACAGGGCTTTTCCATAATCCCAACCATCTAGGACTGCATATTTAGAGACTTTAACATAATAAACAAATGCTTTTGTAGGCAAATGGAGGAAACTTGAAATCATCATGCTTAGTTAAGTCAGTCAGAAGCAGAAGGTGAAATACCGAATAGTTTCTCTGACATGAGAAACTCTGATCTCAGATCACAATTATCTCACAGAACTCAAAGTAAAAAATAAACGGAATGGGGAGTGGGGGGTAGGGTGTGGACTGAAAGGAAAGTGGGGAAGGTCTTGTTACCTTGACTAGGTATGTGCACAAAATGCCTAAAACTAATCTAAACCTTAAAATTTGCACTTATACATATCAATAAAATGGGAAAAAAGAATGAATTCCTTTTTAATTTACATCACATCAAACACTTAAAGTGCTTTGGTAAGTTAAATCAGGCAGTATGCCATGGCCACTCAATCTGAGAACATAAATTTCTATGTGTGGCATGGAATATAGCAACTCCTGTCTTCTCTAGCCATTGTCTCTGGAGGTTTCGTATTCAGGCAGATCATTTTTTATTAGTACACTGGCAAATTAGCATGAGAGAAAAGTTTTACCAAAACAACAGACAAAAGGAAATGTGCTATCAAAATCATGATTTTTTTTTACCTGTGAGATGGAGCCACCCATAATAAAAGATGGTTTTTCTGAAGCCACTGAGGTTTTGGAGGACGGGATAAGAGGAGGTGGTGGCCTGTTGGGTCTAGTTGTTGAAAGCCGGACCCCTTCAGGGAGATTAGTTATCACTTGATGCGGAGCAGGTTGTAGGACTTTTAAAAGGAAAATATGATTTAAAATAGTCAACTTCCTCATTCATCACATGCTACCTATCTCAGTCATTCCTGAAATTTTCAATTACAAATTAAAGTATAAATATGAGATGAAACCAAAGATGAACATTTCTATTTTAAAATTTTCTGCCACTTAGCATGTGTACGTAACTCAAGGTCTCAATGGTATTTGTGAGGGTGAACTCCCATTCAAACAAGAGCTGCTGGTGTACACTCCGACTATTTCTATTCAGCAAAGGCAAGCAACAACCTTCAGTATTTTTTTCTCTCTCCATCACTCTTTGAACCTTAGAAGTGAACAAAAGGGACCTTCTGAGGGACAGCTGCTCCTACTACTCTAACACAGACAGACCTGGCTTAACAAACCATCACACGTCTCTGTGCATCTGGCGTAATTCAACAACTACTGATTCTGGATCTCAAAGCACACTTGAATTTCTGGAAGGGCAAAATTCTCAAGACTTTTACCAAGTACATGTATTCTTAAAGCCAGTCAATGCCACAATATAAATGTGTGAAATAAATTTCCCAGGGGCACACTGAATCTAAACTGAATATAACTGATAATGGAATGGAGAGGAAAAAACGAAAGTCATTTTAAGAAAGCAAGGACATCTCCTGGAAGAACAGTTCCATGAGTAGATGGCAGCAGCCACTGCGCAGAGGGGCAATATTTATCTGGCAGGACACTATAGCGGGCTGCACTTCTATCAGTCTGTGGAGTGGCTTTACTGACTTCTCTTGGAGAGAGCCTACACGGTGAAGGCAAACTTCTGCAGTACCGTGCATCTGTGCTTCCTGTTCTAGAGCACATGTGACCTCAGCATAAGGCAAATTGGTGACTGATTTTCCTAAGAAAGTTAAAGTCATCAAAATATGGGAAGAACCCCAAATTAAAATAGTAAGTGTGAAAGGACCAAGCCCACATTATCCAGGGGCAGATCAATCTACACGTTAACAACAAGGTCTAAAACTTGTGTGAGGGGCATTCTTCACGCAGAAAGAGGTTAAAAAATCCTAAAAATCTAAATCTGCTAAATATGTAACACCACTATGACCTAATTATAGCCTCAAAATTTAATTCAGAATTTTTCCCTTTAAAGGACAATAAAATTCTCTACTTAAAACAAATAAAGCACTTTGACATGCAATAAAATTACAACAGACAAATATCACATTAGTAAGCAATTCTGTAAACTCAAGACTGGCTTGGATTAGAGGTTAACTCTCTACAGATGTTGATAACAATTTAATATTGAGAAAAATAATGTTTTAAAAAGAAGCCTTTTAAAAGGGATGCAGGCCAAGCTCATCCAAAAATCCTACACTATGAATGTAACTGCAATAGTACTAACGAAAATAATAAATAGTCTTCACATAAAAGTACTTCTAGAAGTTAAATTATATAAACTGGCATGCCAGAAAATAATATTAAGACTTTAGAAGAGGGGCTAGAGAAATATTTCAGTGGTTAAATGTTTGCCTCGCAAGCTCAAGGCCCAGGGTTGATTGCCTAGCACCACATACACCAGGTGTGGTAGCATACACCTGTAATCCCAGCACTCAAGGATGAGGCAGGAGAACTGCCATGAGTTTGAGGCCAGCCTGGGTTACATAGTGAGCTCAGGATCAGCCTGGACTACACAGCGAAACCCTGTTTAAAAAAAAAAAAAAAAAAAAAAGACTTTAAAATGTGTGGGTGTGTGTGTGCAAATTTTTCCTTTTTCAAATAAAATTAATATACTGTAGTAATTTTTGAAAATCATTAAACCAGTAAAAAATCATCTGTAGCCCTACCTACTTAGATTTGTAGGATTTAAATACTATAGCAAACTCCTATTCATGTTATTACTCATTTCCTAGTCATATCCATTTATCCTTCTACATTCATATACATTTAGAGTACTTTCTCTCCCAAACATACATAAACCACAGGGAAGGTCTCTATCATTTCGCGATTAAGTGTTAAGGTCCCACAACTGGCTTCAAGTAAGGACTGACTATCAAAAAGCATAAAAACTTGGGCTTACTAAAATTTTTTCTTAAAAAAAAACAATTACAGCAATATTAGCTAATATGCAAATACTAGGTACTGTACACCCCATCAATCACTTCTTATAACTCTCACAACCAAAAAGATTAGTAACACCCTTTCATAGGAGAGGAACGTAAAGTTGAGAAGAATTATACCCAACTGCTCAACGAAGGTTGCAACACCAGGCACCTGTGTAAAGGCAATACAATCCCAGACTGAGCTCTAAACTGCAGCGCAGTAGTATCTCACTGAAAAACTAAATGCTTAATCTTGGCGTCTTTCTTTCTTTCCTTTCCTTTTTTGTGGTAGCGGGAATTGAGCCCAGGGCTACATCTCCATCTGATTTTTATTTTGAGACAGGGTCTCCTATGTTATCATGTTACTCTGGCTACTTTTAATTTGTAAAATTCTCCTATCTCAGCCTGTGCTGGGATTACAGGCCTGTGCTAGTGGGCCCGGCTGAAATGCTGATTTTTGGATCTCTTTAGGGTGTTCTCCCAAGATGGTACTCTTTCCTTCTTTGACATACAATACTGAGTAAATCAATTCAAGAACTCAACAGAAAATCACTTCCTAGGGCTGGCATAGCTCAGCGGTTAAGGCACTTGCCTAGCATGTGCAAGGCCCTGGGCTTGAACTTCTTGTACTACAGATTATCTAGCAGGCTGACACAGGAGGCCAGGCTGGGCTACATAGTGAATTCATGACCAGCCAGGACCAGAATGAGATCCCATTTTTTTAAAAAAACCAAAAAAAATTAAACACTCCTTCCTAAAAAGAATTTAATAAAAAATTCAATGCTTGCTTCTTTTTTATCAACTCTAGTAAATTTACAATAATGTAGAAAAATCCACTGGTAAGATTAATATTTTTCTTAATGATAGAAATGCAGAAATGCAGAGAGTTCTAACCACAGTTATTTATTTATTTATTTATTTATTATTTAGAGCCAGGGTTTCACTCTATAGCCCAGGCTGGTCCTGAACTCATTATGGAGCCCAGGCTGGCCTTGGACTCACAGCAATCCTCCTGCCTCAGCCTCCTAAGTGCTGGATTACAGGCATGGGACACCACACCCAGCTTGCGTGGTACTGGGCAATCAACTGAGGAACTTTAGCACAGTCTGGTACTTTAAACACATTTATTCATCATGTACCCAAAACTGGAAAAAGAACCAAATAATCACACACACACAAAAAAACTAGATTCCGTTACATAGAAGAAGAGAAATATGGACTCTTACTATGACTGCACAGATTTTGTTAAGACTGCATCACAACTTCAACTCTACCTTTATATGCATAAGTTTGTGTCTTTTTCAGTTATCAGTAAGACAGGGGTCAACTCACGTGAATGTTACTGGGAAGTTAAAATAATTCTTCTCTAAGATTTTCATAAAATTTTTCCACAGATGAAAACTGCTTTAAGCAACATAAAAAGGGCAAATTTGTAACTGACTGCACTATTCACACTAAAAGATGATGAATAAAATTGAACAGGTGGCAAATGTTATCTAATATTTTCTAAATAAGACCATGAAATAGAAAGTAAAAAGAATCATGGCCCTAATTCCAGTGGACAATACTAGTATTTCATGGCATTTCATACATAAACCCATATTCTTGTTATTTTAAATACTCTATAAACTGTCCTATGACGGTATACTTAAAACATCTATATCAAGCATTCTACACACAAGCAACCTAACTGCAAATAGTCAAACGTTATTTGGTAGATTATCACATGAAGGGGCTGGAGGAATGGCTCAGTGGTTAAAGTGCTTGCCTAGCATACACTAAGTCAAGGACTAGGTACCCGAGTTGGTTCCCCAGCACCACTAAGCTGGGTGTGGTGGCGCAGGCTGGTCCTGAACTCACTGGTGTAGCCCAGGCTGGCCTGGAACTTAGCACTATGCGTCTTTCTCAGCCTCCCAGGTGCTGGGATTACAGGCATGCAATACCCCATCTAGCTTTATGTGGTGCTGAGGAACTAAACTCAGGACCATGTGCACTGCTATGTCATTCCTCTAGTCCCTTGGGTCACTTTTTTCAAGCCCAAGGTTTCCATTTAAAATACTACAAGTTTACAATTATCATTCAGTATTATGTAGTAACTGATCACTGGTGTGATTTGGACATAGGGTAGGGAGTCAGTAGGATCAATTAAGTTCCATACTTTCTGTTTTATATTAAAATAGCCCTTGAAGTGTGTAGTATTCAAAGTTTATTGCTCTTAGTTTGCTACAGCAGTTATTATAAGGCAGTCTGATCACCCAGTGACAATACTTCAGCTTACAGTCTAAACATACACAAGCATATGAAGTCTTTAAGTCCATGTACGCTTCTAACCTCATCAAAAAATACTATGGAATTTGAAATTTCCTTTTTAAGGTAAAAATGTAACATGCCTCACATAAAACAGCACACATCAACTAAAATCTATACCTTGGAATAACAATGACATTACAATGATAACAGATACCTCCACAATACCTATTAAACTGTGTATATACTAATACACTAATCTGGGCATAATACACTGTACTGTACCAGAAAATAATGCTAAGCCATGTGTTATACAGCAATACTAAAGGCTCACTTCCCTAATTTATAACCCCACCAAGATATACATTATTTTTTCTTCGTAGATGAGAAAACTAAAGCTATAAAAGGGAGAGTGCCTCGTCCATGGCCATGCAGGAGAGAGCCTGCACCTAAGTGACCGTTACTCTACACAGTTGTCTGCATCTTGTCAGACTTCCAACATTACACTGCCTTCTATACTTTGCTTCAAGGACAAGACAAAGGTTTTCACTCAAAAAAAAAGGTTTCGCCCTTGTCACTTTTACAAGGAAAGTATGTACACAAAATGCTCAACTCCATTGTAAACCTTAAATTCTGCACTTGTACATATCAATAAAATGGGAGGGGGAAGAAAAAAAAGTGTTGAAATAAAGTCTTACTAAAAAAAAAAAGAAAAAAAAAAGGTTTTCACTCACTCAATATAGTCAGACTAATAAGAGCATTAGCCAGACTTTTATAAAGTCATTTAGCACCTAGAACTCTACTTAACACGTTGCTGTCATTCTTTAGTAATCAGTAATATCTAATAGTTTAACTGAGGTTACATTAAATCAGACACAGATGTAGCAGAATAACTGAAATGCTGGTAATCTACAAAACACAGAGGGCATTACTTTTGGTTTTAGCTTTATTCCCATTGGAAGAGTTCTCTATTGCGTAAGCTCTTATTTACTTACCTTCCCAGTCTCTGTTTGGACTCTTGGATGTACCACAGGGACTTGTAGAACTTCTACATTCCAAATCTATCTGTTCTTGTCTCTGCCGCTGTTCCTCCAGGAGTGCTGACTCATGCATTGCTTTAATATGCCGCTGGTAGAGAGCATAGCCGCTTACAGGGGTTCCAATTGGTATACTACATGGGGTACAGGAAACCTATAGGAAAAAAAGGCATATGAAATATGCTGAAGACCCATGTAGTAATGAATACTATCTAAGAACATATATACTTATGTCATATTACTGGTTACAATGATTCTGCCATGTTTTAACTGAAGTGATATCTATTTTTTTTTCTCCTTGAGGCAGAGTCTCACTATGAAGCCCAGGCTGGTCTTGAACTCATGGCAATCCTCCTGCATCAGCCTTCTAGGGGCTGGGATTACAGGCATGTGTCACCAAGCTCAGTTTATACGGTTCTGGGGAATTGAACCCAGGACCTTGTGATTGTCAGTAAGTGCTTTAACCTCTGTGCTATTCCTCCAGACCCAAAGTGATATTTTCGTAATGCTACATATGTTGGAGGAGCTAGAGGAATGGCTTAGTGGTTAAAGCGCTTGCCTAACAAGCTCTAAGTACTTGAGTTTGATTCCTAGCGCCATATAAGATGGGCATGGTGGCACACACCTGTTATCCCAGCACTCAGGCGGCTGAGACAGGAAGACTTCTAAGAGTCCAAGGCCAGCCTGGGCTACAGAATGATACCCTGTATCAAACAAACCAAAACAAAATGAAATAAAAATGTTGCACAGTTACTTTTAGAATTGAACACAACATAAATCCTTTTTTTTTTTTTTTGAGGAATTAGTATATTTACATATTGCCTTTTGGTTTTTCTTTTTCTTTTTTTTTGAGACAGGGTCATGCCGGTCCTGAATTCACTACGGAAACCCAGGCTGGCCTTAAGACTCACAGCAACCTTCCTGTCTCACCATCCCAAGTACCGGGATTACAGGCTCATGCCACCACGCCCAGTTTAGGTGGTGCTGGTGAATGAATTTGGGGACTCCGGCTGAGCCATTCCTTCAGTCCTGCCTTTTGATCATTTTTACTTCCCTTTCTACTTCCTACTCCCTCACCTCCCATCTTCTTCCCCTACGCCTTTCCACAATCTATCTTCTTACTTTCTCCCATCTCTCTTTTACTTTTTTACATTTGATTTTCTCATATTAGAAAATCATGCAATATTTAACCTTGTGTGTTTGATTCATTTCAATAATAATGGTCTCACAATGTGTCCACTTCCCTACAAATAATTCAAATTTATCTTTCTTCATGGCAAAGTAGTACTCCATTGTGTAAAGACTTACTATACTTTCTTTATCCATTCAACTGTTGATAGAAACACAGTTGCTTCCCATATTTGGCTATCTTTAAGTTGTGCTGCTATAAACATGGGCATGCATATGTCACTCTTGTATGACTTTTAACTCTTCGGAGAAGATAACCCAGAAGAAGTATAGCTGGGTCAAATGGGATATCTATGTTCAGTTTTCTGAGGAATCTCCATACTGCTTTCCATATGATTATACCAGTTTACAATCCTGTCAACAAAGGAGGATCCCTTTTTCCCCATAACCTCGCCAGCATTTGTTGTTTTATGAGTTCTTGATACCAACCATTCTTACTGGAGTTATATGGAACCTCAATGTTGTTTTGCTCTGCATTTCTTGGATGGCTAAAGATGCTGAACAGTTAAGTTTTTCAGGCATTTACTGGCCATTTGGACTTTTATTGAAAACTATCTATTCGGCTATCTACACTGGCCTTCCCTATGCTGGCTGCAGGTTGAAAGGGGGCACCCACATTCCAGGGTCACCGATCCCACCCTCAGAGGCCTCCGCAACTTGGCAAAGTAGCACCTCAAGACACCCTTCATGTGGACCCTAAGACCAGTGACTATTTGCTTCCTTTTGGAGAACACTATGCCTGTCTGCTGGGTACCTATAGTTGAAGCATAAAAGGAGAGATCTATCCTTTCTGAAAACAGGAAATTCTATGTTGACACCCATGTGTTCAGTATGCTTAATAGAAGAAAATGGATTTACTATTTAACAAGTAGAAATCATTGTATCTGCATTGACTGTGATTACGGGTACCAGCATGGATATCATCTACAAAGACACAGTCACTAAGGTACAACAGGAGATCAATCTTCAGTAAATAATGTCTAAGACTGTTAATGTGAAAAAGCATCTCATTATTATAGAGAAGAGTGAATTATCAGCCCTTAGAGGAAAATGAGACAATAGTTGGTGTGGTGGTGCTCATCTGTAACCCCAGCATTGGGAGGCCGAGGCAGTAGGATTGCACAGTTCAAGGCAATCTGTGCTACAGAACTGAGGACCACCCTGGGCTACAGAATGAGACTGTCTTAACACACACACACACACACACACACACACACACACACACACACACACACACACAGGGGTGGGGGGAAGAGCGGGAGGGAGGGAGAGAGAGAGAAACTTGAACTCCATCAATTAAAACAAGTAATAAATGAAAAGATCAAAGTCTGAACAGGTACCAAATTAGACATCAAGGAAAGAGCACTATAAAAGGAAAATAGGAGAAATAAAATAGGTGGGGGGGGGGGGGAAGATGAAAAAAGTCATAATTTAAAATTTGTACTTTTAAGAAAGACGTACACCAGGCCAGGTGGTCCAGACCTATAATCAAAGTTATGAAAGATTATCCTGTGGATTATGTTTCTTTTTTTCCCAGCTGCTATGGTTTGGATCTGGAATGTCCCCCAAAAGCGTAATGTTTTTAAATATAGCTGAGTAACTGTGGAACTGTGTGTTATTGGAAGGTAGGGCCTGGCAGGAAGGGGCAGATGCTTGAGATTTGACCTGGAAAGATTGTGTCAACTGATTAAAAGTGATTGCCAAGGGCAGAGCTTTCAGGTTTGTGTGGTGAAGGAGGGGCACCCACACTGGATGTGGTTCTGGCTAGCAGTCAGAGCTAAGTAAAGGAAAGAAGAAACACTGTTGCAGCTTCCTCCAGGGAAGACTCAGGCCTTGCCTGAACCTCAAGGTTATCAGCTTGCTCCTCCTGTCTCACTTGGCTTTCTGTCTGCAATGGGTTCAGCAGCTCTCCAGCACCTACCATGTACAACCACTGTCGCCAGCTGTCTATAAATGTACTGTGTGAGACTTTCCAAAATTGTAAGCTAAATACATCTTTCCTCCCTTAAATTATGGATGTCAGCTATTCTGTCCAGCAACCAGTAAGAAAGACAGCAACTCATGATAACCAAAATCCCTTAAAATTTATTTTATGGTATTTAGTTAGTTAGTTAGTTAGTGAGACAGGACTTCATTCTGTAGTTCAGGTTGGTTCTGAACTCACTCTGAGGCCCAGGCTGGCCGTATGGCAATACGCCTGTCTCAGCCTCCCAAGTTCTGAAATCACAAGCATGAACCACCACACCCAGGTATTATGAGGTGCTGGGGGATAGAATCTAGGGGTTTCATGCTTTCTACACAAGTGCTCCCTGAGCTCTTATCTCCAGAACCCCCTTAAAGATTCAAAAAAAAAAAAAAAAGGTACTGGATGAAGAATAGTTTTTTTTTTTTTTTTTTTTTTGTAAAATGGGAAATAATCCATTCACTTGTAAAAGCTATTATCGTCTTACCTGTAGGTGGGATTGTTGTAGGAAAATCTTGAGGAAGAAGCCCTTCTGACTGAGCTTGAAATAGTTAAAGTCTGGGGAAGAGGGTACTCCCCGCGCCTCAACAGTAAGACTGTAAAGCTGTACAACCTTGCTTGCCAGGCAGGCAGGCAGTGAGATAAGGCCAAGGACATACACTGTATGCACAGTAAGCTTTGCTTTGTGTGAAAAAGAAACTATTTCAGCAAACCTGCTCCTTAGATACCTGCCTGCTTCCTAGCTAGCCAGGCCCCTGTACAAAAAGTATAAAAGAAGCCCATCCCTGAGATCAGGGCCCATCATTTTGGAGATATCAAGGCAGTGGCTCACCAGCATCATAAATCTTTCTCTCACCTCTCACTCCTGGGCTTTGAGTCCTGATTTCCCCGGGTTTAATTACTATTTCTGTAACAAAATCAAACCTAAATTTTCTACAGATTCACAAATTACACATACTTCTACTTGCCAAAACATACATACCTCTAGTTCCAGACTACACAGCACTTTTTTATTCTTCTATTTTTTGGTGGCACTGCGGATTAAACCCAGGGCTTTCACAATGACCTAAAAACCCAGCCCATTTCTTTTTTTTATTCTGAAACAAATTTCACTAAGTTGCTGTAAGTTGCCAAAGTTGCCGGCTCTGAGTATGAATCCCTGCCGCAGACTCCCAGAGGGTTAGATTAAAGACCTAAACCAAGAGGCCAAGCTACCACACCTCTCCTTGAGGATCCTCATTCTAACTCTTTAAATGCCTACTTTCAAGTTTCTCCTTGAGAGCCTGTACTGTGTATGTCTTTGAGTGTGTACTTTCAGAGTTCTACCCCAATCTTTCCTGTGCCTGTTACTGATCAGTCCTGAAAATTAGTTTTCTTCAATGGGAGTCTTTGAAGTAATTCTGTGGGAAGAGTAGGTGTTAAGTTCCTGTGTCCATTTGGGGGACCACTTGGATCATGTCTGGTGATACAATGACTAAATGAGTGGAACTGCATGCCCAGCATGATAGGGCTCTGACTCAGGTAGAAAGACAGAAACTGAAGTTGCATGACAGGCTTGAGGTATGCAATCTGGACACTATCAACAGTTAGCAGAGTCCGTATTTACCTAACTAACAATAGCACAAGGACTATATGGTCTGAAGATATAAGTGCCTATTTAAAGAAAGAAAAAAAATCTAAATCAAAAGTTAAAGATCATCAGTCAGCTTATAATTTACAACTGCCAACTCCCTGTTGTCTGGCTCTGGGTCACATCTCTCACCTCTATGTCTCTCACCAGGCAATCACACTCATTTCTCTGGGTTTAAGTGTTATCCACTCAGACTTTTATTTCTAAGACACTTCCTCAATGTTTCGCACACATATATAAAACTGCCTACCTCTGAATGCACACAAAGCATTGAGTCCACTTGAATATCTTAAAATATCCTAGGACTTAAATTCAGAACACAAAGTTTTAAAAAAAATTACTAATGTAGAGCTTCCGGTCAAAACGGCAGCTGAGTAACAGCACTGCAAAATGTCTCCTCCTTGACCCACAATGAAAGTCAAGATTTTAGTTAGAAAAAGTGTGTTTGTTTGGTGAGGCTAGGAAAGAGAGGAGGATCCCCAACAAATGAAAGGAGGCCAGGGGAAGGTCAGAAATTCCAAAGGATCATCCAAAGCAGAGAAAAAAAATTCCCTGCAGCCCAGGAAGCCGCTGTAGCCGGCTGCAAACAGTTGGACCCACAGGCAGCTATGGACGAAAGAAAGCTTGCGTGAGCCCTGAACATATGACAGAACAGAGAGAGCACAGAGCACACCAACAAAGGACAGGAGGCTGCAGGTCGGTCAGAAATCCTGAAGTCGTATCGGACGAGGAGGAAAAAAGCAGCTGACCTGGCGCAGCCCCAAGCTGCCAGCATCCACAGACCAGATGGAGGAAGGTCTGGAGCCAGAACCTGAGCCTGAGGTAAGCATGCATCCAGAGAAGTGGGAATTGTCGGCAGATAGTGGCCCCAGCCTCTGAAACACCAACTCGTGGGTAGTGTGTACTACAAATGCAATGTGCGCTTCCCCTAAAAAAGGCCCTGGGATCCCAGATCAGAAACAGGACTCAGCAGCCATCACAGGGTGTGACGTCAGCAGGAGCCATTTTACATAGAAGGAAAAAAAAAAGAAAAAGCCCAAGACTGAACCATTTAGAGTAAAAGAAAGCTCAGAAGAGCACAACAGGGCTTTGGGGGTCACCCTTAAACAGGGCCTAGGAAGAAACTGACACAAGCATCAGAGAGAGGAGAAAAGAGGGGAAAAAGGCTACTGATCCCCCGAACGGCTCAGGGGAACCTCTGCTCCGAGGGTGGAGAGCCCTGCTCTGGAGGACAGAAGCCAGGACAGACGGAGAGCTCTGCTGAGTATACCGGGGAAAACAAGACACCTCAAAAAGGGGACCATCGCCCCGTTCCTCCGGCACGTGGCAGGGGCTTCCGGGTCAACACTGCCCTGCACGCCAGAGGCATCTAGGACCGGGAAGTTCATCACCCGTCCATCCGGTGAGCCAGAGGCTTATAGGGGCCTCCAGGGAATTACATCACGCTGTCAATCCTGAGCCCCAGAAGCTTCCAGAGGCACCTAGGACTGGGAATTCTATCACCCGGTCGGTCCCTTGGGCCAGAGGATTCCAGAGGCATCTAGGACGAAGCGTCCACCAAATCCTTCTTTCCTGTGCACCAGAGACAGCCAGGGGTAGCAGAACCATGGGGAAATGTGGTAACAAATCTCATACAAAAAGACCTGACACCCCAGAAGATGATACCAGGGATACTGAAACTGCAGAATCCAAAGATGAAAATGGCAAAAATGATGGTAACTTCTGGGTCAAAATGTTCAGTGAATTAAAGCAGGAAATAAAACAGACAGTGCATGAGCTATACCAACACATAGCGAAGCTAAAAGCAAGCCTTGAAAAGCAGAGGAGACCACAGAAGAAATATACCAGAAGATAATGAAGACAATGCAAGAAATTAGAGAAGAACACAGCAGAGATATAGAAAAATTGAATGCAGATATTCAGGAAGTGAAAAACACACAGGAAATAAGAAGCAACCACATTAAACATCTTCAGAATAGAATGTCAGACCTAGAAAATAATGTGACTGAGCTGCAACATACAGGCCATGAAAAACACAAAGTAAAAAAGAAAGAAAGCGAATCATTACAACAGCTGATAGATGATTCAAGGAGAAACCACCTCAGAATTATGGGAGTCCAGGAGAAGACTGAGGACAAAACAAAAGGCTTAAAGGACATGTTTAATGAAATAATGGAAGAAAATTTCCCAAATCTAAGAAAAGAAATGAACATGGAACTATTGCAGACATATAGAACACCAAACAACTTTGATCAGAAGAGATCCACATCACGACACATCATAATTAAAATTCTAGAAACTCAACACAAAGAGAAAATACTAAAAGCGGTAAGAGAAAAACAGAAGGTGACCTACAAAGATTAAGTCCATCAGGATAACTGCAGACTTCTCAATCCAGACTCTAAAAGCTAGGAGATCATGGAGCAATGTCATCCAAGCACTAAAAGAACATAAATGCCAATCAAGACTACTATATCCAGCAAAATTATCCTTTAATTTAAAGGAAGAATTTAAAACTTTCCATGATATAGACAGCTTAAAGGAATTTGCAGCCACTGAGCCAGTATTGCAGAGAATACTTAGAAAGTGAAACTTAGAAAGTGAAACAGAGGCCAACAACACCAATGACCCCAGAGGAAAAGCGACAATAGCTAGAGAAGAATGAGTTAAGAAAAAAGTATGTTAGAAATCAGTGAAATATGAGTACATAAGTTATGAAAGTTAAAAAAGTCTGAAATAACTAAATTTGCCTTCATATCTGTTACTTTAAGTATATTTATGTGGTACAGGTTTAAGTTCATTTAATGTAGCAATGTGATACAGTTTTAACGTAGCAATTCATGTATTAGGTCACTGATAAAAATTTATCCTAAGAAAACTGATTGATATAAAATAATCCTGTGAATGCACAAATATGTACCTTCCAGTATTCAGCTAAGGCATTTGAAATTTAACTTTTTTTTTCTTCTTGGATTTCTAATGTGCACTGGTGGGTAAGGCCAGGTTTAAGAATAGCAATAAAGATATAGCAAAATATAGAAAAAAAAAGCCTTTTGATAAATATCCCAATAAAGGGACTGGTTGGATTCAGAGAAGAGGCATCAAGATTTAACTGCTTTGACCCATTTGAGGAATAGGAAGCTGAGTTAGAGTGGTGACTTAAGTGAAATGATTTAGGTGCACAAGATGAATACATTAAGTACTGTTTAGTTTCTCTGACTTGGAAAACCCAGACCACAGACATTCTATGGAACCATATGAAGTGATAGCCGGAGTTGGGGGAAGGGATAGAGAGGGGTTGGGAGGGTCAAAAATGGGAAGGGATTGTTAAGTTGATATGATGCATATGTGCACGAAATACCCAAATTCATTGTAAATACTAAGTATTACATATGTATATTAATAAAAATAGTTGGAAAAAATTAATGTATTGTCCAGTGCATTTTAAAATTTTTAACATTTATTTATATATTGTATTCCTTTCCCCTTCCCACCCTCTCATTACTCCCACTTTCCCTTTCCCTCTCCACAAAACACATCTTCATAATTTGAGAACACAGTTTTGCATTTCTTAGGCCCAATACTTCTCTTCTAGTGGTCTCCATATTAGAGAAGGACCTCAGGCACCTGGCTTTCATCCTTGACTCAATCTCCTACTTTCTCTCATTTAACTGTATCAATTCTCTTCAGGACTGAAATGGACTGTTCCTTTTTCAAAGGCCATCCCTATCCATTCTGAAAAACATGGTGAGCCTTTCACATCATCGCATCCTGTTCATGTCTTTCACAGTATACACCACTCACTACAATTTGCCATTATGTTTTTGTTTAGTTATTTTATCTCCCACTTCATGAGCCATTCAATACTAAATGACTCCAGTATAGTCCATGGTTAAATATTTTGTGAATAACACACAGCCATAAGGGAACCCTAAAAGTGGAACTTTTTCCTCAGTGTGATCTCACACACACAACTTTCTTGGCAGTGTAGAATTTTTTTTTTTTTCCTCTTGGTACTAAGGGTTGAACCCAATATCTTTGCACTGAGCTACAACCCCAGGCAATCTTTTATTTTTCAGTTTGAAGATCTTGCTATGCTGCTAAGTTGCCAAGGCTAGGCTCAAACTCATGAACCTCCTGCCTCCGTCCTGGAAAGTGCTACAATTACAGACCTGCCCACAAGGCCTAGCTATGCTTTGTCAAATATAAACACAGCTTTTCTTCCTTTTTACTATACAGAAAAATGAACTATTTTGTTCTACCCAAAATATGATTTGCATGTGGATTCTTAAGTTTCTAATTAAGGAGAAACTCCTGCACCTCTGAAACTTCTACAATCTTTGGGGAAATCAAGCTATGTAAGAAATAAGCCAGTCACAGAAAGATGAATATCTTAGTGATTTCATTTATATGAGAGAGTACGGAATGAGTTAAATATATGGTCTTTTTCCCCCATTTTTGGAGCAC
Organism: Ctenodactylus gundi; assembly: GCA_004027205.1. NCBI lineage: Eukaryota > Metazoa > Chordata > Mammalia > Rodentia > Ctenodactylidae > Ctenodactylus > Ctenodactylus gundi. Next base: position 22,729 of record PVKB01000415.1, on the reverse strand, counting down.
AGATTCTAACACCCTTGGAAACTTTTCAGAATTTAGTTTAAGAGTCATTTTAGGGCCTAGGTGTACTTCGGTTGTTAAGGTGCTTGCCTATCACCTACAAGGCTCTGAGTTCCATTTCCCAGCACCACATAAAAAGTAGATGGGCATGGTGATACATGCATATAACCCCCCACACTCAGAAGGCTGAAGGAGGAGGTTTGCCATGAGTTTGGGGACAATATGGGATACACAATGAGTTCAGGACCAGCCAGGATGACAGTGAGATCCTGATTATTAAAAAAATAAAAACGTTCTTTTATATGCTAATGAGATAAATGTTGGCTCTCCTACTAAAAAATTAAGACAAGGTTGAAAGCTGGAAAAACTGAGTTCTATCCAGCCAAACTGACTCCAATTCTATTCCACAGGTAGGGGAAACAGGCTGGAGATTCATACACTCTTCACCAATAGTCAATGATTTAATCAATCATGCTTTCAGAACGAAGCCTTTATAAAAATTCATAAATGCCTGCCCAGAGAGGCACAGAACTTCCATATTCCTAACCCAACCTTGCCCCATGCATTTTTTTCTACTTGGCTATTTGGAAGTTTGATCCTTTTTATAGACCAGCAATAAGTAAACTGCTTTCTTAAGTTTTGGGAGACAACCTAGTAAACCAGAAAACCTCACAGAAATGTAAAAGGAGACCCAAAGTTGTAGGTTGGAAGCAAATGTGGATGCAATATTTGAGTAACAGGGACTAAAGTCAGGGATTGAGCTTGTTTACCTATAGAGTCAGAGAATGAGCCCATATACCTACAGTATCTGACAATAAGTCAGTGTAGTGTGAGAACTGAACTCAATGCTGTAATAACGAGCTGGTATTGAGAGAGTTGGAAAATTAGCGGAGAAAAGAAGAGAAAAAAAGAGTACATTTAATATCAGAAGACTATGGTCAAAATCAGCTCATGACATAATATATAATTCACAGAAGCAGAATTCAACGTTGGCTACCAGTGTTTAGACAAAGCTAAAGTTGGTTAGAAGAGTTACTGTTTGATAATGAGTGTCAGAATTAAAGCACAAAAAAGTTTCACAAAAATATGATCACATTTAATATTTATGACCTATATGCTTAAAATCGATTACAACAGTTAATTGCATGTTAGATGTCTTTTACCACAATTTTAAAAAAGGAATTAATAACCAACTTAAGGATAGAAAAACACGCCCATGAGACTGGAGGTACAGCTCATGGTTAAAACGAAAAATCAATTTCCTAGGATTGCCATCCATTTGAGGTCCTGTCTCACAAGCAAACAAAAAAAGAGATAAAAAATATCTCCATGAAGTTCCCTGTACTAGCCAGGTGTGGTAGCATTCATTTGGTACCCAGCATTATGAGAGGATGAAGCAGAAAGGTTCAAGTTGAAGCCCAACTGGGGCAACTTCGAGATTTAATGAGGCCCTGTTTCAATATGTGAAACATCAGCTAGGAATGTAGCTCAGTGCAAAGGCCCTTATGATCAATCCCCAATACTGCAAAAAAGAAGAAATAAAGGCCTTTGCATTTCCACTTCATTTTTGTAACAATGGAAACTTACCATTGGAGGGATAACTGCAGCTCGATGCTGAAGCTGTGGCAGGTCCAACGGATTTGTTTTTATAGGGGATGAGACTAGTATAGATCCAGCTGGGTTTAACAGTGAAGGCTTTGCATCCATAGGAAACATTCTACAATTGGCATTTTTTTAAAAAAAGATACATGAATACATTTTTTACTTCAAATGTGCAATCACTATAATTCCTTCTACGATAGTACATATCTAACCGACAAAACAATCTAACCAAAACTCATTTTAAAATGCCCAAAACTGGGGGTGATGATACAACATGTGATCCCTGATAGTTGGAAGGCTGAAGCAGGAGACAGTAAGTTCCAGGTCAGCCTTGGCAACCAAACAAGACTCTGCCTTAAAATAAAAAGAGTAAGGGCTCAACACTCCATGGGTTGAATCCCCAGGACTGGCAAAGAGAAAATAGTATGGTCCTAACCTACCACTTAGCATAACTAACAAGCTGCTTTGTTGGGATCACAGGACATAAGCCAATGGCATTTTAAAATTGAGAATTTTACTCAAAATTCAAGACTTCTGGCTTCTCAAGGTAAATGAAAAGAACTAACAAGGCAGAGCCAGTATTCACACAGGCATAGTCCTCTGCTCACACCGTCCCTCACAGCACCTCACACTTACCTGATCCACTTCGTTTCAATACCAACACTTGAGTCCAGGACGTATCACACATAAACCATGGGGACATTACATACTAGTGTCATATCTTATGTAGTTGGTCATTATTTCCCAATGATGTCATTGGGGAAAACTGAATATTTTAAAACAATACAAATTGGTAAGAAAAAATTAAAATGTTTAAATAAAACAATTGGTCTATTAAAAAACAAAAATGATACTAAAGATGTAGAACATAGAAAGCATTAACTCCACAGATTGGAAGCAGTATAGGCTGCAGAAAGTCACTCAGAAAATATGTAACAATTTTGTTTTCCTTTGTTTTGAAGTGGTTGAGACTACATCTAAGGGCCAGCATTCCCAGCCCTATGAGAAATCTTAGACTTGTCTGTTCATCTCTTATGATACCAACCTATAAAGACTGCTGCCACTCTTTTTTTTCTTCATAAGTAAATGTAGTTACCAAAACCAAATCACAGGTAATACTTCTTTCAGGTTAAGACTTTATTTTAAAATGGTTTCTAAAAAAACTAAACAGTTTTAACTCATTTATATTTATTCCAGTTAAAGACCGGAACCATTGAGCTGAGTGTGGGTGGCACATCCCTATAATCCAGCCACTCAGGTAGTTGAGGCAGGAGAATTGCAAGTTGCAGGCCACTGTGGGCAACCTTATGAGGTACAGATTGCCTATTAAGGAAAGCATTTCCAATTAATGAAAATTTTATCATTTACTACTCAAGTATCTCTTGAAGCACCATAACTGTAATATCCAATATTGTTATTCTGATATCAAATCTCAATTGTGAGGCCTAGTTTCAAAATAAAAACACAATGTTTAATGCTTATGGATGTGCTCAATAGTACTTTGCCCAATGTATGTGAGGCCCTTGTTCAATCCCTAACAAATACACACATACCCACAAAAGCACACACCTATGCAAATGAAACTATTAAAATGAAACCTAAATTGTTAAAAGATGAAGTTTGTAAAACAGTAACCTAGATGGGTGAATTTCCTGTTAAACCACTGGTTAGGCAAAATCTCTATTACAACTACTACTAATGAAAATTAGCATCTACTATAATTAGTATCTCTTGAGGTGTCATGACTGTAATATCCACTTTTATTACCCAGTCTCAAATCTCACTGTAGAGAATTACAATATTAGATATGAACTAAAAAGTATAGTTACATCAGGACCCATGATGAAAACTACACAGTGAATAGAATCTGGCTCTTACAGCGTTGCTTATTCATATCTTTCTAATTAAAAGAAAAAACTCACCCTACAAAAAAAGTAGAGTCTGACTGAGTTTTTCATAAATGACACTCTCCTCTAAACCACTGTGAGAACTTGTACCAACTCAATACTCTACTATGTTTGTAAGAGCCTCTACTTCTTTGAAGGGAAGGAAATACTAGGACTAAAATTGTTTTTCTTTTTTGGTGGTACCAGGGAGCAAGCCCAAGTCCTTCATACTGAGCTATATCCCCAGATCATTTTGTAATTTTAATTTTGAGACTTCAGATAATAAATTGCCCACGTTGGGCTCAAATTTGAAGTCTTCCTGCCTGAGTCTCTCAGAGTAGTAAGATTATAGGCCTGTGCCACAGGGCCCAGCAAAAAATACTAAATAAAGCACTGTCTACTAACTCCTGTAAAATATATCTTTTTAGTGAGACTCACAAAAACCATAAAGATATAACATATTTGTATATTAATAATTTACCTTTAAGGACTAAAACTACTAACTTATAGACTACCTTATAAATATGAACAATTTAAAAATTTAACTGAAACAAAAAGTGATCATAAGAACTATCATCAACTCATATTTAAATTATATTCCCTAAAATAGCTTCAGAACACTCAATATGTTTCTCCTTGCAGTGTTTTCTCACATCTATGACAACCAGGGCAAAGTAAGCCTTCCTTTAAGGCCAAGCCAGCGTAGGAGAAAAGCACAGCTAGAGCCGATGCTCCTCACCTCTCCCTTCTCTACTGCAGCCCACTGCGGCCAGCTCCAGGCATCCCTGTCTCCTGGAGCTTTATTTATAACTGCATGAGCAGAAATTCCTTCTCTCGCTATCTAAAAATACCTTTAACATGACAGGTGTAGAACATATTTATTATCAATCTCATTTAAAATAATAATCACACAAGTATTCGTGGTTATTTAAGCAGATGTGCAGCATCCTAGACCAATACTGCTTCTAACCTCCTAATTCTTGGACAGCAGTCATCTCTGCGGCCACCCTGCTCTAGGATTCAACCCCCAACCAGCAAAGTAGAATAAAAATGAGACTCACCTCTGCCTGTCAGGCTCACCATCCACATCTTCATCAGCACTGCATGTGGCACTGGAATCGTTGTCTGACTGGGGCTCCGGCCTTTGGGCACTCATCTGCTCAGCCACTTCTACTTCTTCATCTCTGGGCTCTGTCTTCTCATTGGCTCTCTCTGAGTCTCTTTCTTTGGTATCTCCTTCACCTGTAGATGCACTGCTTTCTGACACCCTTATTTTAGCATCCTCAGAGTCTGCTTTGGTAGTGGTTGGGGGATCAAGAACAGAACCTGCTTCAGCACTGTGCTCCTGATGGTCTACATTCATTGGCTCTGCCGGCTCAACACCAATGCTGTCATTCGCCTGGGTCTCCACACTCTCAGTTTCAGCTGGTTTGGTACTTGGAACCACTGAAGAGGGAGATGGAGCAGGTACAGTTTCACCCGTAGACTCCAGCTCAGCCACAGGTTCAGTATTTCCTCGAGAAGCAGCATTTTCACTGCAGTCTTCGCTGGGCTTGACAGCTTCAACTGGTGAAGGAGAAGGAGCACTTTCTGTATCAGAACTATTTTCAGCACCTTAAAGATAATGATACAGCATAAAAATCTGATAATGAACATGTTTCAGGTGGTGACAGAAACCATGCTTGCAAGCGGTTCTTTAGGACGAATTACACTCCTTTGATGAACTCACGGCAGCATTTACAGCCATTGCGAAAGCTAGAATTTTCTGTGAAAATGAAAAATCATAATTGTCTTGACCTTCTGGAATTGAAACCATAAAGGCTTTTGAAGTGTAAAAATAACTTACTCTGAAATTTGAAAAAAAGAGAGAGAGAGACCAATAAAACCAAACAAAAAACATTCCTACAAATGGTGACATTCTTTTTAATAGAAAAGAGCTGACACCAGAATAGCGGCATCTTACGGGTCTATGATGAAAATTACACCTGTAGTTTAATTTGTCAGGTGGCCACACTGTAACAGTCTAAAGAGATGGATAAAATTAAAGTACCAATCTTTTCTTGTTTAACCCGGTATGTCTAAAATATCATTAATTAATTAATTGAGACAGGGTCCTGAACTCACTATGGAGCACAGGCTGGCCTTGGAAAATGTAATTATTTTAACATACAACCAATATAAAAATTGAGTACTAGGATTCTTCACCATAGTATATTTACCTCGGTAATAAGGTATTTAAAATGTAATGTGTATTTCTCATTTGTAGCATATCTCAATTTGAACTACCTACATTTTAAGTGCTCAATATCCACAGGCTGTCAAGCAGCTGCCACACAGGACAACAAACCCCTAGAGTAATATTTCACAGATTTGTAATTCCTTATTGTAACACAGGTTTCCTATAGATATCACCTCAAACATCACATGCTTCAAAAAATTCCTATGGCTTACAGAAGTTGTGCTTCTGGACTTCTTTTGTTTGCATGTTTGTTTTGTTTTGTTTTGTTTTTGAAACAGGTTGCTCTGTAGTCTAGGCTGGTCTTAAACTCACTATGTAGCCCAGGCTGGCCTTAAACCCATATCAATGCCCCTGCCTCAGCATAACAAGTGCTGGGATCACAGGTATGGTGTCATACTACTGGTTTATATTTGCTTACTTTTTTGGGACAGCGTCTCACTCTGTCGTCCAGGCTGGTCCTCAACACACTATGTAGCCCAGGCTGGCCTCAACTTCATAGCAATCATCCTGTCTCAGCCTTCTGAGTGCTAGAATTACAGGCAAAAACTACGACGTCACGTTTATCTGGTGTTGAAAACCGAATCCAGGACCTCAGGCTTGCTAGGCAACCACTCTAACTGCTGACCTATGCTGCCAGCCCCAAGTATTTGAATCTTTGCTGCTTTTCCTATGAGGCTATAAATTCTATAGGGATAGAAACCACATATTTTGATTAAGTCCTATAGGCACTGTGCCTCAAATACTGCCTTGAAACATAAACTGAACAAATGGTATATATACACCCAGGCCTCAAATTTACTGAACTCTTCCTCTACTACTGAACCTTTAAGCTACTTCCATTTCTGTTTCAGTTATAAAAGAACATACAAAGATATTTACTGCAGCAATAATATTTTAGATGACTTGCTTAAAACAGACATTTAAATCTCCCTAAAATCAACATATATTAAGTATTTAGCAGATCACCAGAGAGAATTACAATATACAAAAAATTTCTTAAGTAACAACAGTTTTTTTTGAAAGAATACATCCTTGAGAAGAATCCCAGCATATTAAGATAAGTAGTAAAGTTAGGAAAGCTCTGCTTCTTCAGATAGTCACAGTGAGCAGAAAGTACTGTATTAAACCATGTTCAGAACTGCCATGATGACAAAGTGCATCTGTGGCATAGAAGACAACATAAAGAGATCCCAATGGATATATTTTAAATCACTAGGTAAAGGATAGCTTACTTAGTTGTCAAAATTGACTTTTTAACAAGAAAAAAAGAAACTCTATCTTGCTTCATATCGAAGGATAATTCCAAAGGCAGGCGTAGTGGTACACACCTGTAATCCCAGCACCTGGGAGGCCGAGGCAGAAAGACTGCCTTGAGTTCAGGCTGGCCTGTACTATATAGTGAGCTCAAGACCAGTCTGGGCTACAGAGTGAGATCCTGCCAAGGGAAAGGGGGAGGGAGGGAGGAGTCAAAAAGTTGATAGAACAATTGGGTATGGTTGCACGTGCTTATAATATCAGCATTCTGGGAGGCAGAGTCAGAAATATAACAAGTTTAAGCCTAGCCTTGATAACTTTGTGAGATTTTGTCTGGGGGTGGGAGGCGAGGAGAAGGGAAAGAGGAAAGAGGAAAGAGAAAGGAAAAAAAGAAAAGAAAATACCAAAAAAAAGGCTGGGGATGTAGTTCAGTGTGAAAGCCCTGGATTCAATCCCCAGTAATTCATTCTCTCCACTGAAGCACCCAGAGATAAAAAGGTCAGTTCATGTAGGGCCTGGTCAATCGTAGTTAGTCCTTTGGGATTTTATTCCTAATGAACTGAAAACAAAATTTAGTGTAGAAAAGGAGCATAATCATAATCTTGTATTTTATTAAGGAGTAAACTCATCTGCTGTGTGGAAAAAAGGAAGCAAGCAGCAGAACTAATGATAACAGCAATGAAGACAGGGTGAAGGCTTCTGATTCTGAAGAACAAGCTTAACGCAAGGCCAGATCTGCTGATAAGGGAGAAGGGAGATAGGGGAGAGCTATGAAACAATCACCATTAGTGAAATACGGTATGAAAAGAATGAAAAAGCCAACAGAAGACCTGACTTAAACTTTATTTCTTATACAGAAAAGGAAAGCCCCTGATCCACGGGCAAACTGACCAACAAGTTTAAGTCCAGCCGCAAGCTACCAGAAGATATGTCAGTGGCTAGATGGTACATGATTATCATTTGATACATGCAGATTTTCAATTATCTTCTACCAAGCCACAAGAGCAGGCATATTCTATATTTTTTAATTCTATCAAATACCAACAACAAAAAACTAAAGTAGAATTAAAAACAAGAAAATAAAAGCAGCAAGTTGCGGTGGTACACACCTGTACTCTCAACTACTAGAGAGGGCATAATAGGAGGACCAGTTTGAAATTAGCCTAGAAAATTTAGCAAGATTCAAAATAAACAGGGGCTGGAGAGACAGCTCAGTGACAATAAGCAGGCCTGGTATGCACAGCCCCTTGCTCCAATCCCAGTACAGAAAAAGAGCTAAGAGAACACACCTAGACTCTGGTAAAATTTCAGCCTTTCTGATTTAACTCCTCTAACATTGGAGAGATACACAGTCAGATGTGTTAGCAGCTGCCTCCATTGGCCAGAACACTGTCATACAATAAACAATGCATCTGCAGTGTCTCATTAAGTTTAGCACTAAGCGTGAAAATCATAGATTATGTGTTCTGTATTTACCTTGACACCTCTCAGATGAAGCTAAATCAGAAAAAAATGAAGTAAGACCCCATAATTTTAATAACAAGTTCACTTCCTATTAATCAGATACCATTCAAGATGTCAACAGAGAGCCTCATCTATGGCTGAGCAGGACAGAACCATCCCACAGCACACTGTGTCAGATGGACACATTATCTTAATACCACACCTGATGAAATAAGGTGTTCATCTTAATACCATATGTAAAAAACAAAATGAAACTGCACAGTAAGAAAAAATTACAGAAAGAAAAATAGAAGGAAAAAAGTTGGGTTTTTTTGATATTTGGTACTCAAATTGAGAATCTGTTATCTATTGAGAGGCTTTTCTATTCTGAAATTAACAGAATTATGACAATATGCCTTATTATACTGAATTGTATGTATCTCCTTCCCCTCATTACTATGTTAAAGCCCCCCACAATGTGACTGGATTTGGAGAAAGGAAATTTAAGGAAATAACTGAGATTAAATGAAGTCATATGGTTGGCTCTAAGCCAAAGGGCTCTGGCTTAGATACCAGAATTGTGCACACACACAATGGTGGCAGTTGGTCATTTGCAAGCCAGGAGAGAATTCTCATCAGAAAGGAACTCTGCTAGCACCCTGATCTTGGACTACCAGCCACCAGAACTTGAAAAATAAATTTTTTGTAGGTTAAGCCACTCAGTCATAATGCTCTATTGTAGCAGCCTGAGGAGATTAATACAGCTGTCCTTTTGTATCACTGGGGAATATATTCCAGTACTTCCAGTAGATACAGAAAAAGAGAAATAAGTGTTGGAGCCTATATTTACTGTTTCTTCCTATATATACATACTTATGATAAATTAGGCACATGAAGCAAAAGTAATTAATAATGAAATAAGCAAATACAATATACATATTCAAAGTTATATGAATGTAATGTCTCTCTTTAACGAAATTTTGGAATTTAATATCAACCCAGGAAACGAGATACTAGGCACCATTTAAAAAACAATTAAAACAAACAATGATAACTTTGAAAAGTACCATAAACATATCAAACTGCCTTCTGTTGTTTGTGGCACTCTTACATTACTCAATATCCTCTTTGTACCTTATCAATTATCTCATTTGTGATAAAAAATATTGAAGAAAAAAGTTTAATTATTCAAAACTAGTTTAAAAGACAATAATCATAACCTATATATTTAAATGAATCTAGTATTTCTAAAGCTGGAACGTATAGTCTCCTAAATTTGTATAATGTATAAAAGCCTAAAAAGGAAAAGACAAAAAGACATTAATATATACAAAATCTAAATGCTGACAATTCGAAAATATAACAAAAAGAAGGGCAATCTCTTTCAGGACCTCTTTACCTTGAGCTCTTATCCCTTTCTTCCCACATATTTACTAACAGACTACACACTTTTACAACTTAAGGGGAAAAAAAAGGAGATGGGCACATACAAATCATTACCATGGTTAGGCCAGTTCCCTAATCACTGAGCTGCATCCTCAGCCATGACTATGTTTAATATATAATACATGATGTGCCACTACACCTTATGAAAAGTTCCACCACCAGGCTGGAGGAATAACACAGCAGTTAAATCGCTTGCCTAGCAAGCACAAAGCCATGAGTTCATTCCCCAGTACCACACAAAGCTAGGCATGGAAGCACACGTCTGTAATCCCAGTGTTCCAGAGGATGAGATAGGAGGACTGCTGTGAATCCATGAATAGCTTGGGCTACACAGTGAGTTCAGGACCAACCTGGGCTACAAAGTGAGAGACTATGTTTTGTAAAAAACAAAAAAAAAAGAAAGAAAGAAAGAAAAAAGAAATAAAGAAAAAAAGAAAATTTCCACCAGAAACAAACAACTTATAAAAGAAAAACCACACAAATGTTAATAACAGTTATATAGAAGGGAGTAGTTAGATGCTTTTATTTTCCTTTAACTAGCATAAGCTCATTGACTTTTTAAAGCAGTTTTCACTGAATTAAGCGACAAGGAGGATTTTACTATATTTCTTGGGTTGACATTTTTGTGCCAGGGTTTTTAGGATCATTAATTCTTGTTAAAGTACAAATATGATATATTTATAATATTTGTGAAAATATAAAACAACATCAAGAATAAATAGAGAAATAACTGATACCAACTGAACAAGTCAATTTGTCAATGATAATGATGCACAGGCATTTTACTAATGTTGGCACTTAATGTTGTTTGTGTGAAGCAGGACTCACTGTGTCAAGATCTTCTGGTTGCATCAACTGGAGCACCTTAACTGCTACATAGATGTTTGCTAACCAAATGAATAAATACATTAGGTTCAAGTTCAAAGGCTGGTATCGAGAAATTGATATGCTATTTCCTCAATAGCACAATTCCAAAAAATTAAGTATTTGAGATAGTAGAAGTTACAACCAAATTCAAGATTTTGAGATACCTTCACTATCTTCTGGATTTTCTTCTTCATTAGAGGCTTCAATATCTTCATCTTCCTGAGCAGAAACAGTGGAAGCAACACTTTCACATTGAGACACATCTCGCTCTTCTCGAGGTTTTCGTGACGTCTAAGAAATAAATGATATTAAATTATTTACATTTAAATAACTAAGAAGAAAAATATAATGTAGAACTCCGACAAACATATTATACAAGAATACCCTGTGTTTGACAATGACACTAAGTTAAGTGTAGGCAAATATATCTGGACAAACACTAGCTAGCTTTTTTATGAAGAGTCACTTTTATAAAAATGATCAAGGACTGGGAAAATAGCACAGCTGTTAAAGGGCTTGCCTATCAAGCACAAGGCCCTGAGTTCTTTCCTCACCACCACAAACTAGGCACAGTGGTTCAGGCCTATAATCCCAGCACTAAGAATCATAGCACTCAACACAGGAGGGTTGCCATGAGCTCAAGGCCAGCCTGGGCTACACAGTGAGCTCGGGATCAGCCTGGACTACAAAGTGAGACCATGCCTCAAAAACTAAATAAATAAATAAAAATTTTAAAAAGTTACACCTGATATATTCTGGGGGATTATAAATTTCCATGCTCTTCTCCCACCCCAAATACTAAAATCAATTTCTAATAAAAGAAATACATGCATCTTCTAACATATACACTGAAATGCAGAGGATATGGAAAATTATATTTTAAAAATAACTACTCATAATTCCTATAGCTAGAGATTCTAAGTTTATTGGTACATTTCCTTATAGCTTTTAGGTGCAGAGACTATTACATAAATCTTTTTTAATACATGTAAACACATCTTGTAGTTATATAGCCTGTATTTTTTAACCTAACATAGCTATCAATGGAAGACATCCCAATGTTATAAAGCCTTCAAAATATTTTTCTAGTGATTTAATTAAGATACTATTTTCAAAGTGTAGTTAAATTTTCCTATTTTTAGGAATCTAAGTAGTTTTCAATTTTTTTGCTATTATTAATGCTCAGTAAACTTTCATCACTAACAATAGGAATTGTGTAATTTCAGCCAGGCATGGTGGCACACACCTGTAATCTCAGCACTCCGGGAGGCTTACGCAGGAGGATCACAAGATGGATCCCAGCCTGGGTAACATAGTGAGACCCTGTCTCAAAATGAGAAGTAAAAAATGGGCTGGTGATATACCTCACTCAGTACAGAGGTCCCGGGCTCAATTTCCCAGTAATACGAAAGACAAAAAATTATGCAACTTCCTATGCAAAAATCGTCATTGGTGCTATTATTGAATTTCTCTATTATTAGTGAGCACAAATTTCTTTTCATTGTATTGTTTAAAAAGCATGTTCTGCAAAGTCACAAGTATATAATCCCAGAACTCTGAGACTGGGGCAGAAAAACTGCAAGTTCAAGCCCAGTATAGGCAACTGAGTGAGATCCTCTCTCAAAATCAGAAATAAAAATGCCCTGGGCTTGTAGCTCAGTGTAAAGATCCTATGAAAAGGAAGGGGTAGGGATAGTGGTGGGATGAGGAGAAGATTTCATTCTGGAAATTATATAACGTAAAATCAATCATTCTTTTAGAGGGTCACCTAAATGTAAGTTAACTACTGGTATTAAATTTACAATCTCATTCTACTAAACACAAAGCTCAGGATCGCCTAAGTTTGCAGTCCCATGGTGTGATGATCCTGGCGCTGGTGGCTCTGTTTTATGCCTGTCACTGAATCTGTATTTCACTGTTCTTTAGCTGTCAGCTTCTCCGAGCAAGACTTCTCTAGAAAGGAAAATATATTACTATCTGTTACGCTTTAGACAAAAATGTCCCCCAAAAGCCTCATGCGTTCAGTGTGGGAGTTCTGAAAGGTGACTAGATCACGGGGGCACTATACTCAACAGCGGGTTAATCTACCAATGAGTCTTATAGCAGAATGCACCAAAGCCCAGTAAAAAGAGCGAGATTGCACGGATATGACCCGAAAAAGAATTCTTGTCCCTGGCTCCTCTCCTCTCTTGGTTTTCTGGCTGTCATTGTTTGAGCAGCAGTCCTCCACCACAATCTTTCACTTTGCTTTTTCTGCCTGGAAGCCAACCAATCATGGACTGAACCCTCTTGCAACCATGAGTCAAAATAAACCTCTGCTCTAAAGAGTACGTACAGGATATTCTGTTCCCCCAACACAGAAGTAACTAATACATTGCTCCAACTGCTAAAACATTACCAGTATACCTACTTAATATTTTCACATTACATATGCTACTTAGGATCAAACTTTATTAAAGCACTAATTAACTCAAGAGAAAGAGTCTCCAATGTCAGGGCTATGATAAAACTGGGTAAAACTCCGAAAGCTGAAAAGTCCATTCCTAATGTTCCTGTATGAAACAAAGGGAATAATCCCAGAGATACACTGGCCACACTTCTAACATTTCAACAATCCTAACATAATATTATTAAGCATTAGGCAAGAGCCATTATATAAATTTTCCCAGTGTCCAACGTATGTGTCTTCTTTGCCAGTTCTAACCCTTTCTGCTTGATCCTTTTATCAGTAACAGTAGAAAAGACAGCTTTCTAATACTATTGGACAACACTCTTTTCTTTACAGGCAATTACCTACTATACATCCAGGCACTTTCTTCTCTATAACAGTGTTCCCTAAGTTTTAACATAATAATTCAAATACACAGAACTTTAACACTGAATATACCACTCAGGGTTGAAAAGTTATTAGCTATTTTGCAAAGAGTTTCTAAAATCTTTCTTTAAACAGAAAAAAAAAAAAACCACTCTAAATCGAAGGAGGGAAAAGTTTTTCCTTCCAAGGGCCATTTGGTTACTTAAGATATCATTTGCAGGCCATGTAAAATTATCATCTTAAAAATTAGACTACTCTGGCTAATGGAAGAATACAGTAATTACAGAGCTTGCCTAGGAAGTTCAAGGCCTTGAGTCGATTCCCTAGCACCACATAAGCCAAGCATGGTGGCACATGCCTATAATTCCCAGTACTTGGGAGGCTGAGGCAGGAGGATTGCTGTGAGTTTGAGGCCACTCTGTGCTACACTGTGAGTTCAGGACCAGCCTGGCCTGCAGAGCGAGATCCTGTCTCAAAAAAAAAAACCAATAAAATTAGACTGCTTTACTTAGTAAAAATATTTATTACATAATTAACTCACACTTAACAAGACAGTTGCTTTCACCAAACCAGACCAATCGATTTCACAGGCTGTATGTGGCTAGACATTCCCCATCTTTAAATAAACAACCGAAACCCTATCACTTCAATTGTAATTAAAATATTTGTGATTGTGACTTTTTAAAAATATTCATCTGAATTTTATTTATTTATTTATTTATTTATTTATTTATTTATTTATTTATTTGTATATCTGTCTTACTTATTTATTTTTTAGACAGCTGTCGCTGTACAGCCCAGGCTGGTCCTGCACTCACTATGAAGCCCAGCCTAGCCTTGGATTCACGGCAATTTGTTTGTCTCAGCCTCCATAGTGCTGGGATTACAGGCCTGTGCCACCACACCCCACTTATGTGGTGTTGGGCAATCAAACCCAGCAACTTCCGAACCCAAGGACTTTACATTTCCAGGGCAAGCACTTTAACCACTGTGCCATTCCTCCCATCCCTCCCTCTCGTGACTTTTGTGTCAGCTTTGCTGGGAAATTTTGCCCAGCTATCTGACTGAACATTATTCTGGCTGTTTCTATGTGGATATTTTTTTGAATAAGATAAACACTTAAATCAGTGGTTTTTGAGTAAGAAAAATCAATCTCTCTAGGGTGGATAGGCCTCATCTAATCGACTGATGGCATTAACAGAACAAAGACTTCTTTCTCTGGAATAAACAGGACTTCTGCAGCAGACTGCCTCTAGACTCCAAGTGTAACTCTTCCCTGCCATCTCCAGCCGCCAGCTAACCTGACTATGTCAGACGTTTAACTCATTAAGCCTTCACAACCACATGAGCCAGCTCAGGAAAAATAAAAAGGGAAAATAAAAAGTGCACTTGTATATATTTGTTTTTGGAGACAGGGTCTTGCTCTGTAGTCCAGTCTGGCCTTGAACTCACAGTATTCTTCCTGCCTCAACCTCCCAAGTGTCTGTCAGGATTTCCAATGTGTACCACACCCAGTTAATATGGTGCTGGGGCCCAGGGCCTCAAGCACCTAACACCTGAGTTATGTCACCAGCCCCTAGCCCTGATTTTGGTTTTGATTTTGAGACAAAGTCTCAGACACACAGGCCTGGCTTGCACTTGTGATCCTCCTGCCTCAGTTTCCCAAGTGCTGAGATTACAAGCATGGGCCACCATGATCAGCTTACATAGTGCTGGGAATTTAACTCAGGGCTTTGCACAAGCTAGAAAAGTACTTTAACCACTGGGATGTACCTCCAGTTCTCTTGCATTCTTATTTTCAACCTAAAAACTCCTTTGTATATGTACCTTTTTAAAAGTCTTTATTCCAAAAGAAATTTAACACTGTACACAGATTTTTAGACTTGCGTATACACCGTTATATCAATATTATAATTTTTATGCTCTTCCTTATAAATTCAATTCATAGTAAGTTTAAATACCTGTGTCTTCATCATTCTATCACTCCTTAATGGTTCTCTGTTTCTCAAGTTTTAATGTTAAAACTTTCTTTGGGGAGAGAGCTTTGATCACTACTAACTGACTAACTGCACGCTGTCAGGCAGCAACAATAAGCCTTTGACATGTCAATATGAAGAATATACTTTTTACCTAAGAGGAACTACTTTCTGAAACAAACAGCAGTGAAAAAGCAGGACTGTTTTATGCTTTTAATTTTTTTTTTAACATCTGGCTTAACAGAAAACAGATAATTGGTATTATCGCTTCATACTGTGCTATAACTCAGCAAGCCATCACTTCTT
Source organism: Ctenodactylus gundi (assembly GCA_004027205.1). Lineage (NCBI taxonomy): Eukaryota > Metazoa > Chordata > Mammalia > Rodentia > Ctenodactylidae > Ctenodactylus > Ctenodactylus gundi. The sequence continues at coordinate 6,898 of PVKB01000415.1, read as the reverse complement.
AAAGGCTAGTTGTGGATATTTTCTGGTACGATACTAAAAATAAATAGTAGTCCTTAATGATCAGTCAAAAGGTGAAACCATATCTAGGAACTTTTTAAATTCTATTAAAATCTATTCACTTTATAGTCTTTAAAAAATTTTTTGTTGTTTTCGTACTAGAGACTGAGCCTAGGGTCTTAACATGGAGCTATAATCCCAGCCCACTTTTAGATTTGATTTTGAGACAGGAACTTGCCAAGTTGCTAAGTTATCCAGGCTGGCTCAAATTTGTGATCTCTTGCTTTAGCCTTCCAGTGTGCTAGGAGTACAGCACCACAGAGCCTAGCTTTAAAACGTTTTTAAAATAAATCTTTTGGCAATAAATGACATCCACTGTGACATCATCAGCTGCTTCTTTGGGTATGTAGCACAGTGGGGGGAAGCTTGCTTAACATGCATGACACCCTGAGTTTAATTCCCAGCACCATTTTTAAAAAGGAAAAAAAAAGATTAAGCATATAATTTTCAAATATATAAACATTTCATTAAAATTTTATAACATTTACTATTATGACCACTGATCTCATCAAATCAGTCAGTATGGGAAGATTTAAATAAGCTCATAGTACTGTAGTTTGGATCTACCAAGACTTCAAATGTCCATGTGTTAAAGATTTGATTCCCAGCCCACAGCATTATTTGTAGATAGAAGATCCGTGTAAAAGATGGGTCCTGATGGAACAGAGGATTCTGGTAATTGGAAGCATGCCCTGGAAGGCGACAATTTGCCCCAGGGTCTTCTCTCTTTTCTTATTCTGGCCAGCAGGTGAATAAGCTGCCTCCTCCACTGTCCCTGCTGTGATGCACTCCTTATCCAGAGGAAAAAGCCACAGGGCTAACCAACAAGCCCCTTCGCCCCGTCAGTTGATTATCTCACGTGTTCTACAGCAATTAAAAACACACACAGTAAAAGATTCATGTTTTCTAATTTTCCAAATTTTCTAATTTTCCAAAATTCTAAAATTTAAAAGTGGCAACAAATATTATGTTGTTTCCTTTGAAAAAGGAGATAATTTATGGCCAGTAGTTTGCCAAATTATCAAAATTTAAAGCCATAATTTATTATTCTTTCAGTAAAAATTATATTCCATCAAAGATGACAGTTTAGTTTAGGTTAGAACTAAAGAATTGTAAAAGCATTCTTCCTTGACAGAATCATCATATTTGGTACACAGAAGTTCTTTATGCGTACTTCTCCCATCATCAAACAGATTAGGAAAAAAGACATGTACTCAAGGGGCAAGATCTAATAAAATTAATTTTCTGCATCAATAACAACATTCTTAAGTGAAATTAGAATTTTATTTACTTCTTTAAACTATACTGGGAATTGAAACCAAAAGAGTCTTGCACTTGTTAGGAAAGTACTCCATCACCAAACTACATCTCCAGCCCTCAAACTAGTATTTTTTTTTAATCTATATATGCTTGAAAATGAAGAATACATTGACTACTGGCACATTTGGTACCCTGCTATGACTGGGGCTAAAATACTGGCACTTCTACCCAGAGCTGTATGGAGATCATCGATGCAAATGTTAAAACAACAGGGAAAAAAGGTTAGGAAGATTCACCTCTGATATATATACTCACTTTCTGTTTATGCTGCTGCAAGAGGTTGTCAAGATTGTGCCGCCTTTTATAGTTAAAATAGAAATTTTTACACTGAGCTTCACTTTTAGTTCCCACCATTTTGGCAATTGCTGCCCAGTTACGACCATGCTCTACAAGGCCTGTATTTTAAAAACAGATCAAGTGTTAATTAACAATCACTCAAGGAAGCAAGAGAAAATAAATCAACTTGAACACTGTATTCACAATTATGAAGCCTAAAAATGTGCTTTGAATCACCTACTAATATTCTTTAACACTTCCTAACACAAAATTCATTTATAGCTCTGCATTCATTCCCCCAAAATTCAAATACAGTCATGAGTGGAAGCCTAACACATAACTTTGCTCATTATCTTCCACAGCTATTACAATGTTGTATACAGAATTAACAGCTCAAATACTTGCCAAATGAGCAACAAGTTTACTTGTGGATCCTTGAGAACAGCGTTTTATTTAACAAGATAGTCATAAACAATTATGGGTTGGATCCAAAATGGCCCATCGAAGACTTATGTGTGTGCAAGGTAACTGGATCAAGAGAGTACAAAGAATGAATCCTACTAATGAATTCAGTAGTCCATGGGCTGATACGAGGTAAGCCTGTGTAGAGGGCTGGGGTTCCTGAGGTATGACCTGCAAAAGTTAATTTTCATCCTAGGCACTTCCCTTCTTCCTTCCTCACTTTCTGCTTCCTGGCTACCACAGGTTCAGCAGCTTTCCTCTACCGGGTCATTTCTGTCTTGCAGCCAGAAAACAATAAACTGAAAACCATGAGCCAAAGTAACCTCTCCTTCTTTAGGCTGCAACTATTTGAGTATTTTGTCCCAGTAGGAGCAAAGTGACTATAACCAGTAAGAACTAATATTTCATAAAATCAACTACAAATCACTTATGCTAATAGAAATTTTGGTTCCATTTCAAATTATACATTAATAAGCAATGAAATAAAAACACAAAGTCCATGAAGTTCTAGAATAAGAGGAAGACCACACAGCTATGAAAGGTGCAGAGAAAGGATTCAATTCTTCATCTGCCCAGATTCAAATTGCAGGTTCTCTCCTCTGAATCACAGTGCAATTTCTCAGTGGTTCACACTCAAAAGATCTAACCAAGTCCAAACTGAAAAAGTATTTAACTTAAAAAGAGAAATACAGAGTTTATATCAAAATTTGTTCTAAAAGTTTCAACAGTCTGTAGCCGCAAATATTTTGGGAAAGTGAAAATAATTACTTACTCTCTAGTGAAATTCAAAATAAAACTGTATAAAGAAACTTAAATCGTTTAAAATTGGCATATTAGGGGGTACATGATAGAATATTACACCATCAAAAAGATTCTTAGTATTCAAAATTCTATTTACCTTTTGGAAGAACTTTTTCCATTTAAAAAACAATTCCTTCCCATTTATTACTAATCATTCTTTAAAAAAAAAGAAAAACAAACCATGTTGAGTTCAAATTACTAAAATTTACCTTTTTTAGCAACTTCCATTTCTTCTTCTGTCCATCGAGAGGTCTCCACAGGCTCTGTGGAAACTGAAATAAAAAGGCAACTCAGTCCAGCACAGAATAAAAGTTAATCCTTCATTCAGATGAAGCATGCAATCTATAACATATTTATCTGATAAATACAAAACCATTTAAAGTACTTGATGAAAAATACTATAGAAACCAGATGGTCTCAACCTCTCCCCCACCAATGAGAAACAAAAGTTCCACGCTTGTCAATGTCACGATCTTTCTCAATGTTCTTAAAAGCCCCATCTCATTTACATGTTTAAACTCCTTTAACTTAGTCTGAGAAAATCATACCTCGCCCAGTGGCTTTCTACATGGCAGATCTCCATTCTTTCTCTTCTGCATGTCAAAGAAACAACAATCTTTCTTCCTGTCCAGGTCATTACATCCTCTTCTCTAAACTCCCTTAATTCATCCCTCAGTGTTCTCCACCTAGGAGGCATAGCTCCTGTTTAGCCCTTGCAATGCTGTCAATCTAACAAAGGGCCTTCATACCCAGCTACATCCCACAGCCAGCGCCGCAGCTTTGATTTTTGAGACAGGGTCTTGATTTGTCACTAAGTTGCCCAGGCTAAGTTTGAACTTGTGATCATCGTCCCCAGCCTGCGAGAATGCTGAGAGTGCAGGCCTGTGTCACCAGGCCCACCTTGTGCTTCTACTTTAGAAAGAAAGAAAACTTGAAATATCCAGCCTGTGGTGTACTCTTCCTATAGGCCCTTTCTCAATTAATAATACTGCCATCTGCCTTGTCACCTGAAATATTAGCAGATTCCTCAGACTTGTCATTGACTCATTCCATCAATGACAGACCAATGCTAATCTCTTGAATCCATCCTCTCTACAAACACAAGGTCAATCCGTCTCCAATCCTTAGTATGTCGAACCTGGCCTCCACAACTGTCATTAGAGTTATCCTTCTAAAGCACAAATCTAATCAGAAAACTCCTTTATTTTAAAATTCCGCAAGCTTCCTGTTCGCACACAAAGCAAGATGAAGCTGAAGCAAGACCCATGGTGCTCAGCCTGTATTTCACCCTCCTCTCTATTTAGTTCCCACACGTCACTTTTGTCATTCTTAGAACTTGTGCTGTTTTTCATACTTCATGTTGCGGTAAATTCAGGCCACCATGGGAGGTAGTATTTATTATCAACATAATCCCCTTACAATGAAATAATACATCCTAAGAGAGACAAACAAGCTTAAATTTTTGGCCCAATAAACTTTTGCTTAAGAATTGAGTCCTATGAAAAATAGTAACAGGAAGAAAATACTACGTACACAAGCTGTTTTTCATTATAGTGCTGTCTATGTTGGTTTAAAGGGAGGAAAGGGATAAACTAGCTCACTCAGCAATAGAGAAGTGATTAAACAAGTCAAGCCCCATGACCAAAATGCCAACATTGCACAGCTATTGAAAATAATAAAATTACTTAGAAATCAGAAAATATTTACGATACATAACAAGTAAAACTTTCAGAAAACAAAGGGGTATGCATAAATAGGATTATAAGATGTTTTTTAAGCTGTATAAGAGTAACAGAATTACAGCTGGGTTTCTTTCAAAAAACTTTGATATTCAAATTTTAAAAAACTTAGAGAACAGATTTGAGGATTACTTCTACGTTGTCAATATTAGGTGTTCATGCACTACCTTAGTACTGAAACAGAATCCCTAACAAAATTACAGCCTGTTTATGCCAATCCCTTTCACTCACTGGGTTCTGGAGGAGGTGGCAGGGGTGGTGGAGGTTCTTCAGTGGCCGCGGCTGCCGCACTGGCAGCTGCAGCTTCATTTGTCATGGACCTGGTGATTCGGCCCTTCCGGCGGCCTTGACTATTAGCAGTTTTTCGTCCCCTCGGTGTGGCTTGCTCTCTCTCCTCAGTTTCCTCTGTTGTACCTTCTGCCTTGTCCTTTTCCTTGGTGTTTTCTCTGAAAACAAATGTAAATGAAAATGTGTGATTTAAAAGTGTACATACATCAAAGGAGGTTTTAAGCTTAAACATTCTTAGAAAGCAAATTTTATTAGCTATGACCTTGAACAAGCTACCTCATTTATGTAAGCTTCAGGTTTTTCATCTATAAAATGAAGATAATGATAGTGTATTTCAGTGAGCTTCTGTGACGATTTAAGAAGTTAATTTATATAAAGCACCTACAACAGTACTTGGATATACACGTTTGATATTATTAAAGCTAAACTTCTCTCTGGCTATAAAGCACTTATCCTGGTCTCAGGCACTTACGGAAAACACAAAAAATAGTACTCACTATTAACAGTAATGGTAACAGAAGAAATACTGAAGATCATTCTCTGTAGTACTTATTTCTCATGCTTGTTACATTACAAACCAAATATTCAATGTACCTTTTTGGAAATGAATGGATAGTAAAACCAAAAGAAGCAATTATTCTTACTTAATGGAAGATGCTGATTACTTTCTAAAACTATGTTTGTTTTGTTTGGTTTTGTTTTTTGAGACAGTGTCTTGCTAACCTAAGGTGGTCCAGAACTCACTATGTAGCCCAGGATGGCCTTGGACCCATGGTTATCGTCCTATCTGAGCCTCCAGAACAATGGGAATACAGCATAACTGGCACATCTGGCTAATTTTTATGTAATACTGAGGAATTGATCCCAGGGCCTTACACATGATAGGCAAGCACTCTAACCAGTAAGTATGACCCTACCCCTAAAATTATCTTCTTTAAATAAAGACTTGTTGTAGTTTACCAAAGTTTTTCCCCAAAATAGTGTTTCAAGAATGTGTCTTTCCCCTTCAGCCCCAAATTAAAGGCACCAAAATAAAAGTTTTGTTAGTCAATTATGAACTTAAAAATCAAATGATCTTTTCTTACTTGTCACCATGTGAATTCTTTCTGCTACAACTACTGGTCCTTGCATACTACTTCCTTGCATATTCTTTCCTGCTCTGCTTCTAAAATCTCCCTGCTGCTAATGGGGCTCTCTTTCTGGGAACTGATGTTCTGTACCTCATACATGGATTTTCTCAGGTCCTACATGGGAGCTTTGGGGCTCTCTGAGCCCACTGTTAAACTCAATCCTACTGGGATGACTCCCAGTCTATTTTTGGGATCAACTTATTTCTTAACCATGGGCTGGAGGAATGGCACAGCTGTTAACACACTTGCCTAGCAAGCACAAGGCCCTGAGTTGATTCTGAAGCACCACATAAGTGAGGTATGATGGTGCACATCCATATTCCCAAACTCTTGGGAGGCTGAGGCAGGAGGACTGCCATGAGTCCAAAGCAACACAGTGAGATTAGGAGAAGCCTGGGCTACAGAGCAAAACCCTGTCTCAAAATTTAAAAAAAAAAAAAAATCCAGACCTGTCTTCTCAATCAAGAACTGAAACAGCCACCTGGATTTCTTAACAATACAAACTCAATACATGCAAAAATGTACTCACCCTCACCACACTGTTTGTCCTATTTATTAATTGCCCATGGGTTTATAATCTCTCAGGATTACAAGTTTGACTCTCTTTCCCATTTTCTATGCTTCTTATATATGGCCTAAGGCCAAGTTTTAGTTATTTTATTTCAGGTTTCTTCTACTACTTCTAACGTCCCTATTTCGAAGTAAAAACCACTGTTCTTGTGAGAATAGTGCTTCAGAATGACTATATCCTAATTCTGGTGTGCGCTCGCGCTCTCTCTCTCTCTCTCTCTCTCTCTCTCTCTCTCTCTCTCTCTCTCTCTCTCT